>JAJOZX010001089.1:927500-992077 GCA_023014485.1 Bathynomus jamesi
GGTCATTGCAGTTAAATGCACATATTCACGATTTGCGAGGGTGCCCTCTCAGGGCATTGGTTTCTGCCCTATGTAGGAGAATTTCGATTTATGATTGATGAGGTCCGTGGTGTAATGGTAGCGCATCCAACCGGCAATTGGAAGACCCTGGGTTCAATTCCCGGGCGGTTCGCCTCATTTTTCATTTATTCGTTATTTCTCTTCCCCGTGTGCAGAGACGCTCCTTATTTACGTCGTTTCTATTCATTTATATACTGCGTGGTCATTGCAGTTAAATGCATATATATATATATATATATATATATTATATATAGTACGTATATATACTGTATATATATATATATATATATGAAAATTATTTCACGAAAGTAACACGTGAAAAATATTTATGATGAATAAAACCACGAAGGAGCACCATTTTGTGTTTCCTTTCCTTCGTGGTTTTATTCATCATATATATATATATATATATATTATATGGGAATGAACTCAGAATGGTTCCCTGAGTTTTTATGATACACACAGACCGTGCAGGGAACAAGGAACTCTTCTGGGATAATTAAACCCACTATAGTCCGAATAAGTAATGGTAAATGACAAATACCATAGTTTTTCTTTTTCATGATGCAAGCCCGACGTGGGCAACGGGTCTCTCGCAAAGAGGTCCCATAAATATAGCTTCCCTCACCAGCTATCTGCAAAGCAGACAGGATCCAGCTTTGGGACATGGATCTAGGGTTTAAAGCAACCTAGCCCCACTACATTTAGAACCTCAATATAAGTAAAAGACTCGTTGCATTCACGTCGGATTGAATAAATCAAAGAAAAAGGGGTAACTATTATATTTTTAGCCAAAACCAAAACTTAAACCTCAACTGGCAGAATTGAGCGTCCACTTTTCAAGGCATATAACATGTCCGTTTTGGTTTTGGCTAAAAATATAATAGTTACCCCTTTTTCTTTGATTTATTCAATCCGACGTGAATGCAACGAGTCTTTTACTTATATTGAGGTTCTAAATGTAGTGGGGCTAGGTTGCTTTAAACCCTAGATCCATGTCCCAAAGCTGGATCCTGTCTGCTTTGCCGATAGCTGGTGAGGAAGCTATATTTATGGGACCTCTTTGCGAGAGACCCGTTGCCCACGTCGGGCTTGCATCATGAAAAAGAAAAACTATGGTATTTGTCATTTACCATTACTTATTCGGACTACAGTATAGTGGGTTTAATTATCCCAGAAGAGTTCCTTGTTCCCTGCACGGTCTGTGTGTATCATATATATATATATATATATATATATATATATGATGAATAAAACCACGAAGGAAAGGAAACACAAAATGGTGCTCAAGCGCTTTCGTCTAATGATATCCTCAGGAACACAAGTACATAGAAGGTTACAGCCTATATATAGGTTACAAAATATATATATTATATATATTATATATATATACAATAAACGGAGAAATGAAATTTAAAAAAAAAAAAAAAAAAATTATTAAAAGATTGTGGGATGGGCATACAACTTTGTAAGGAAACACTATCGATTTTTAGCACAAGATCAAACTACCGATTTTTAGCACAAGATTAAATTAACTGTTTCCAACCAATGTTATAAAAAAAAAATACAAATTTATACTGGAAATCTGCCTGGGTTTTATCACTCTACCCATCTTGTATATAAAAATAAAATGAAAATTAAAAGTTAATAAAGTAGCATACAAGTTTACCAAAGATTTAGCGTTCTACCCTTCTTATCTAAATCTGTTTTGAAGGAATTCAAAAAACAGGATCGAGTTGAAAAAGACCTTTGCTTATGTTGAAGTTATTTGAAAGTTGGATAATGGCAGACTCAAGAATATTTTTATTAACAATGTTGCCAGAGTGAAATAAAACTGAAGCATTATTCCAGTCAATACAGTGGGATAACTCTGACAAATGGACAAAAAGGGCACTGGACAACTGTCCTGTTCTAACGGAATATTGATGCTGTTTTATACGTGTGTGGAAATCCTTTCCCGTCTGACCTATGTAAAAGGAATCACATTGTTTACAACCAATTTTATAGATAATGCCTGAATTATTGGTAGGGCTATTTTTTACTATGATATTTTTCACAACATTGGTATATGAAAATACTACATTAATATCCAAAAGTTTAAGTACATTAGCAATGCCTAAAAAGCCCGGGAAAAATGGAAGTACTAAAATATTTTTTGACAAAGTACGAGTGTTATTATTGACACGATAGAAAGTTCGTTTTGCCTTGTTGAGACAAGATTCCATAAACGCAGATGGATAACACAGATCACTTCCAATACCGTTGATTTTTTCCAATTCGGCATCGATGTATTCCAGACTGGCGATCCTAAGGGCGCGGAGAAACATTGATGAAAAAATTGCCTTCTTAGTGGGGGTGTCATGTCCCGAGTAAAAGTGTACGTAGGACAAATTGTTTGTTGTTTTCCGATAGATACTAAACTTAAAACCTGGGCTTTCCCTATGTACACGCACATCCAAAAATGGGATTGAATTGTCTTGTTCCACTTCTAAAGTAAACTTAATGGAGGGGACTTGATCATTTAACTGAAGGAGGAAGTTATCCAGGTCACGATTCATGGGCCAGATACACAAAATATCGTCGACGTACCGCAACCAAGGGATGCCAACCCCCAGGATTCTCGGAATGTAAGTAATTTCGAAAAACTCCATATAAATATTAGAGAGGAGGGGCGATAAGGGGTTGCCCATGGCCATCCCAAAAACTTGTTGATAATACTCATTATTGAAAGTGAATTTACAGTCTTTGATGCAAAGCATAATAAGTTCCAAAACAATGTGTGAAGGTAGTGGCAGGTCATACTTATGTAATTCTTGGGAGAGAAAGTCAAGCATATCATCAATCGGCACTTTTGTAAACAATGAACAAATGTCAAAACTGATCAATCTATCGTTAGTTTCAGTACGTGCATTATTCAATTTTTCAGTAAGATCCATGGAATTTTTTACATGTGAATCAGAGATAGTTCCGAGAATGGGGGACAAGACTTTGACAAGCCATTTGGAGAGTTTATAAGTGATAGAGCCCACCGAGCTAATAATTTGTTACAGTCTCGCGTGTTTTGAAAAACAGTGTAATCTCCCTCAGTATTTGTTTAACATAGTTAAAGGCCTCGTTTATAGTGCGGCGAATAGTAATTACGAAGATAACTTTCCTAAACGTTTTCGCAATAGCGTCTCACAATTAAAAAAAGATGGGGAGCTCCATATTACTAAAGCAGACAAGGCTAATACCATAGTTATTATGGACAAAGTGGACGACATCGGAAAGATGAACGAGCTTCTCCAGGACCCCGCCACATACAGCAAACTTAGGAAGAACCCGCAGGATGACGTCATCAAATCATTTAATAGTGGCTTGAAACGCATTCTCAAAGATCATAAGGACTTAATTCCGCTTTTCATGTCCACTTCACCTTCTCTGCCCTACCTTTACGGTCTTATTAAAACCCACAAACCTGGCAACCCTATGCGTCCTATTATTAGCTCGGTGGGCTCTATTACTTATAAACTCTCCAAATGGCTTGTCAAAGTCTTGTCCCCCATTCTCGGAACTATCTCTGATTCACATGTAAAAAATTCCATGGATCTTACTGAAAAATTGAATAATGCACGTACTGAAACTAACGATAGATTGATCAGTTTTGATGTTTGTTCGTTGTTTACAAAAGTGCCGATTGATGATATGCTTGACTTTCTCTCCCAAGAATTACATAAGTATGACCTGCCACTACCTTCACACATTGTTTTGGAACTTATTAAGCTTTGCATCAAAGACTGTAAATTCACTTTCAATAACGATTATTATCAACAAGTTTTTGGGATGGCCATGGGCAACCCCTTGTCGCCCCTCCTCTCCAATATTTATATGGAGTTTTTCGAAATTACTTACATTCCGAGAATCCTGGGGGTTGGCATCCCTTGGTTGCGGTACGTCGACGATATTTTGTGTATCTGGCCCATGAATCGTGACCTGGATAACTTCCTCCTTCAGTTAAATGATCAAGTCCCCTCCATTAAGTTTACTTTAGAAGTGGAACAAGACAATTCAATCCCATTTTTGGATGTGCGTGTACATAGGGAAAGCCCAGGTTTTAAGTTTAGTATCTATCGGAAAACAACAAACAATTTTTCCTACGTACACTTTTACTCGGGACATGACACCCCCACTAAGAAGGCCATTTTTTCATCAATGTTTCTCCGCGCCCTTAGGATCGCCAGTCCGGAATACATCGATGCCGAATTGGAAAAAATCAACGGTATTGGAAGTGATGTGTGTTATCCATCTGCGTTTATGGAATCTTGTCTCAACAAGGCAAAACGAACTTTCTATCGTGTCAATAATTTTTTTTTATAACATTGGTTGGAAACAATTAATTTAATCTTGTGCTAAAAATCGGTAGTTTGATCTTGTGCTAAAAATCGATAGTGTTTCCTTACAAAGTTGTACGCCCATCCCACAATCTTTTAATAATTTTTTTTTTTTTTTTTTTTTAAATTTCATTTCTCCGTTTATTGTATGTGTGTATATATATATATATTTTTTTTTTGTAACCTATATATAGGCTGTAACCCTCTATGTACTTCAGTGTTCCTGAGGATGTCATTAGACGAAAGCGCTTGAGCACCATTTTGTGTTTCCCTTCCTTCGTGGTTTTATTCATCATAAATATTTTTCACGTGTTACTTTCGTGAAATAATTTTCATATATACATATATATATATATATATATATAAGCAAACAACCACAGGGAAAAGGAAACACGAAGTCCGAGCGCTTTCGTGATATATTCACATCTTCAAGGAGAAACAAAAATATTTTTTGTTTCTCCTTGAAGATGTGAATATATCACGAAAGCGCTCGGACTTCGTGTTTCCTTTTCCTTTTCCCTGTGGTTGTTTGCTTATTAATAAGATCACGTGTTATTCTGTGATTTTAGTGCATATATATATATATATATGAAAAATTATTTCACGAAAGTGACACGTGAAAAGTATTTATGATGAATAAAACCACGAAGGAAAAAAGAAACACAAAGGGGTGCTCAAGCGCTTTCGTCTAATGACATCCTCAGGAACACTGGAGTGAAAGGACAGATCAAGGCAATATATAGGTTACAAAAATAAACATACATACATACATATTTATATATATACATATACATATATATATATATATATATACATATACCTATATATAGTAAGCATAGAAAAAATTGTGGGAGGAGGAAACATTTATAGTTTATGAAACAGGTCACAAAAGAATAAAGAAATAAAAATAAATATAAATATAAATTGAGAAAAAATTAATTACCAAATAGTGCCTTAGTGATATATATGTCACAGCCTAAATAATCATAAAGAAATAAACAGGCAAATAAAAAACCCACAAATATATACACATACATATATATATATATATATAAAAAGACACTTTTAGCACTTTATATTGAAGGTCGGCCAAAGTGCTAAAAGTGTCTTTTTATATATATATATATATATATATATATATATATATATATATATATATATATATATGTATATATATTTGTGGTTTTTTTATTTGCCTGTTTATTTCTTTATGATTATTTAGGCTGTGACATATATATCACTAAGGCACTATTTGGTAATTAATTTTTTCTCAATTTATGTTTATATTTATTTTTATTTCTTTATTCTTTTGTGACCTGTTTCATAACACAAATGTTTGCTCCCCCACAATATATATGTCACAGCCTAAATAATCATAAAGAAATAAACAGGCAAATAAAAAAACCACAAATATATATACATATATATATATATATATATATATATATATATATATATATATATATATATATATAAAAGACACTTTTAGCACTTTATATTGAAGGTCGTCCAAAGTGCTAAAAGTGTCTTTTTATATATATATATATATATATAATATATTATATATATATATATATATATATATATATATATATATATATATATATATATGTATGTATATATATATTTGTGGTTTTTTTATTTGCCTGTTATTTCTTTATGATTATTTAGGCTGTGACATATATATCACTAAGGCACTATTTGGTAATTAATTTTTTCTCAATTTATATTTATATTTATTTTTATTTCTTTATTCTTTTGTGACCTGTTTCATAAACTATAAATGTTTGCTCCTCCCACAATATATATGTCACAGCCTAAATAATCATAAAGAAATAAACAAGCAAAAAAAAAACCACAAATATATATACATACATATATATATATATATATATATAATATATATATAAAAAGACACTTTTAGCACTTTATATTGAAGGTCGGCCAAAGTGCTAAAAGTGTCTTTTTATATATATATATATATAATATATATATATGTATGTATATATATTTGTGTTTTTTTTATTTGCCTGTTTATTTCTTTATGATTATTTAGGCTGTGACATATATATCACTAAGGCACTATTTGGTAATTAATTTTTTCTCAATTTATATTTATATTTATTTTATTTCTTTATTCTTTTGTGACCTGTTTCATAAACTATAAATGTTTGCTCCTCCCACAATTTTTTCTATGCTTACTATATATAGGTATATGTATATATATATATATATATGTATATATATATATATATATATATGTATATGTATATATATATATGAATATGTATGTATGTATGTTTATTTTTGTAACCTATATATTGCCTTGATCTGTCCTTTCACTCCAGTGTTCCTGAGGATGTCATTAGACGAAAGCGCTTGAGCACCCCTTTGTGTTTCTTTTTTCCTTCGTGGTTTTATTCATCATATATATATATATATTATTATATATATATATACACAATTTATAATAATGTTTAGTGGATAGAAAATATTAAAAGTATTAAACATTTTGGAACATGTCTAACTACTCGTATAAAGTATAAGAGAAGGACATTCGGACGCTCACCCTTTAGTTATACCAACAGTAATACATTCAGAACCCTTATGTCTTTACATTTAAGATACTTGGAAATTTAAGCTCGACATAATTGCAAATGAAGTTGCGCTTAAGATTATAATTAAGTTCTTTACGTCATCGTATGAAAAATAATCAAGTGGAAACGTTCGCAGTTTAGTTAAATTAAAACTTTAAATACGAGATATTTAGCTTTATTTTTCAATTTTTTAATGTTCAACATCGTAATAATTTAGTAAGAAATAAAATAACAGAAAGACGCGAATAAATTAAAATATTTTAAATACTTTAAATATTTTGTAATTTTATTTAGTAAATTATTTGCAAAATATAAAGTGTTAATGAAAAAATTGAACAATTTATTGTACAAATTGGCGGCCAATGTGGAGACCACTATTAAATGATATCGCATTAGGGTTTATTTTTAGGTCAAATAAATATGTAAAATGTAAATATTTACAGCGTCATTTTCGTTTTCGTGTTTTCTAAATTTATTTTGAACATTCCTTGGGACTTTGAACAATATTTTGCGTACGTAAAGTCGTTTCACCACCAACAGATCATCTTCAAGACGAAAAATTTTCAAAATGTTTACGCATCTTAAAAGAAAATGATTATTAAACTCACGTGCTGTTGATGTACCTCTCCCCATCGGATCGACAAAACCATAACATCGACAGATGTAATCCCGTTGTCGATCACTGACAGAAATATTGCATAATTCAGCGGAACAAAGAATAAAGTGAAAAGTTTCCCTGCCCTTCTTGCAGGCGTTCTGTTCTTTCTTGTTAAGTCTGTCAGTTGATTGAATACTTTATAAATAGAGTACATTATATAGCATTAAATCCCTTGCACTGAAAACTTTTTGAATATGCTGAGAGATTCAGAGGAGGCAAGGTCCCTAGTGAATGAAGACTATTAAGCAAAGTTGTGTTAAGACGGGTTAGGCGAAGTAACACAAAGTTGTGTTAAGACGGGTTAGGCGAAGTAACACAAAGTTGAGTCAGGTCAAATTATAGATTGATTTAAATCACGTTTCGACGATTTCGTGTACTTGTCCCATTTTGAGGGAGTGGATCTTCTTCTTCCCCTTTGAAAAAGTAATTTTAGTAACTTAAAACGAACAGATTGCAAGATCATCGTTTTTAGATTATGGCACTGTTAGAACAAATGTGAAACTGTTATTGGGTGTTCAAAATTGTTCCTGGGGTTCTAATGATGCGTTCTCTCGAAGCTCTGTTTTTGGTTTGAATACTCTCGGAACCTTCATTCGGTGTTCTCCGTGTTTCTTGAGGAATTTCACGTTTCAATTTTACGTAAAGAAACGTGGAAGAATTTTCGAAATAGCTCCGAGGAACATACTGGTAATAGGTAAACATTTCTCCTTCCGACATAAAATTACAATACGCAAATTTAGTTTATTTTAATTAACCAAAAAGTAATTGCGTATCCATGAACATTTTCTAGAAAATAATTAGTAAATGAACCGAAAGATGGTAAACCCACACTCAGCTTACGTGTCATAGAATTCTGTTCTGAAGGTAAAGAAACATAAATTCCAAGAGTTGAGTTTGGCTGTCCTGCTTCATGTTCTAAGATCGGTTGGGAACAAGATACTGTATTACGACGAAAATTGCGTGTAATTTCATTTAACTGAATAATGAAGACATACGCCAATGAACCTATTATTAATGAATTTAAAGTTGAGAATTTTGTTTACGCGTGTATTTTTTTAGATAAGAGAGTCCGCAGAAATTATTTGTGAATAAAAACTATAAATATTAATACTACGATTTTACAAAATATTAATATTTTATACTGTTATTATCATTAAAATAATAATTTTAATTTTTATATCAAAGTCATTTCAAAACCTTTGAAGCAAATGTTCAAACGAATCTTTCTTTTGAGCTTCTTTGTTGGTTTATGAAGAAACCGAAATCGGTTCTCCCATTGACCATCAACAGGTTTTTGGTAATCAGCATTGTGGGCTCAGACCAGTCTAATTTTAAAGCTAATCAGGTCTAATTGTATATTAGGGCATAAAATTCCTGACTTGTGTAAATGAAAATATTAATATGAATTTAGCCATAGGCCTATATCCTATAAAATTTATATAATAGTTTCAGAAATTGTAACGACAGCATACGTTACATGAACAAGATCGATTTTCATTATGTCGACGTTTGACCTTATGTAAGTAGGCCTATATCGATTTCAGATTTCAAACTAATTTCACATTTTCAATGACAATGACTAACTTAACCTAACCTAACTAGACTTAACCTAACCAATCGTATCCTAACTAGGGATTGTTTCCCGGGATCCCGGTTGATTTTATGTGCGGGATATATCCCGGGATTTTTTCGTTCATCCCGGGATATCCCGGTGGGTGCTAATTACTTACATAATAATTAGTATATATAGTATAAATACCCTGTTTACACGATCATACATGTTGTATCATGAGCTTTTTCAGCTGCAGGACTGTTTATAACTAAACTTAGAACTCGGCTGAGTGATAAGAGTGTGAATTGTCTATGTTTTCTACGTTCGTATTATAAGTCAAATTAGTTCTTTTAAATGCGCTATGTTTTGCATTTTCATATGTTTAGTTGTTTTTGTGTTTTTACGAGCATGCTTATTCTTTACAAGGATATTATTCTTTACAAGTGTTGATTTTCTTACAAATAGCTGGCTTGTTGCACTCAACTGTCTTTTAAGCTAGTTATTTCACACTCATAGTTACCTAATGGAATATGTTTAAATAAATAAATGATGAAATCTTTATAATTTTTATATTAATTCCTTTTTAAAAGTATAAAAAATTTAAATACATATAAAATAAAAATCCCGGGAAATCCCGGGATCCCGGGACGAAGACAGATTTTATCCCGGAATCCCGGGATAAACAAAATGACTCAAAACGACAATCCCTAATCTTAACCCGGCATAATGTAACCAAACCTAACCCAACTTAACCTGACCTAATTTAAACTAACTTTTTTAATACTGACATTATGCATGTCAACATTGCGCGGATCTACTTTGTTCCTCTGCCCCATTTGGTGTGAGTCAGAATAAAATGAATGAAGTTAACGCTATGCAGGCGGGAACACTATAAAATTAAAAGGAAACTTCCCTAATATTTAGGTGGCATCTCATCTGCCACCAAATTACGGTGTAGTTGTTTCTTTGATATCATTGGAAAATACTACACGTCTAGTGTAGTAAATTGAATTTCCTTTTTAAGGAAAAAGGAAACTGACTGATGCGTAAGTGTATTCGCCCAACCATTCCTAACAGTTTCCAGTAATATCAGGTAAAGTAAGTACAGTAATCCCTCAATTTATGGAAATACGTTTTACGGAATTTCGCTTTAACGGAAATTATCGATTAATAAGGGAAAACAATTCACTATAACGGAAGTAAGATTCGTTATAACGGAAATTTTGGTCCAAAAAATCAATAACGCAGTCACTAAATATCTAATCTATTCTAATTTTACACAGGCAGTGGCTCGTACTAGCGACGACTCGTGCTCACCACAACCTTCCCTCCCGTTCTCCCTCCCACCCTCCCGCCGCCTTACACGTCTCCTTTGATAGTAGACACCCTTATTCTTACTTTTTATCACGTTATTATTAAGTACTATACAAATATACAGCTTACGAATCTCCAAATAAATAATGGGAGCCTATAGGAAAATAGGATTCGATATATGGAAATCGGATTTACGGAAGGATTTTACGGAACGTAACCCTTTCGTAAAGCGAGGGATTACTGTATGAGATTCAACAATATATTTAAAACAATTTTGCTATATAAATATTTCTTTGAAGCTCATACTTACTGTATGTTTACCTGATATTATTGAACATGTTATAAATGGTTTGACAAGTACTTATACACATACCGTAAGTTACTTCCCTTTTTCCTTAAAAATTTAATTTAATTTACTCCATTACTTCGTACGATATCAGAGAAATCGGGTACCGGTGTAGCAGGCCATATTACACCCCCGCCAATTTATACCCGGGTATATGCTGGCCTAGGCCAGATACCACCCCAGGTATAAACTGGCCTAGGCTAGATACCACCCCGGAGGTTAATCTGGCCTAGGCTGTTCTACACTCCCCAATCCCCAGCCAGAATACACCCCCTTACAGTTTTAACAAAGAGAGTCACAAAATGTGAAGGAAAACTTAATTAGTTTATTAACATTGTTTTATTGAGACTTACTACAGGTATTAATGTATACGAAAACTCAAAACATCTGCCACGGATGTTATTCTGGAGCACTAGCATGTTCTGAAATAAGTTCATGAAATATATCATAGTCATCACTATTCTTAGTCATAAGTTATCAACAGGCTGTAAACATTTAATCCCGGTTAGGTTAATTAAATGCCCGGTTAGGTTAACTGAATGTCCAGTTAGGTCAACTGTACACCTTTGACAATTGGTCAAGTCGTGATATCTTACTTAGTCGAAGTGGCTGCAGGACCAAGGAAAATATTACAACTTAACCTAACCAATCGTCAAGGGTATACACTATACAGTTGACTTCACCAGACATTCAATTAACCTAACTAGGATTAATTGTTTATGGCGTGTTGATAACTTATGACTAAGAATAGTGATGTATGATGTATAAAATATAAACTAATTTGAAACTTTCTAAAGTATTCACACTAACTATTATTTGGAAGCTTAGTCCACCCATCCACCACTTTATTCTCAAACCAGTGCCTCAATATCTTCTTTTTAAACCAAAATTTGGTTAATATTAGTACCTTTCAAATAAACTTTCAGTAGCTGACACCAAAGAAGATGTATTCTGGCCTGAGGGAGTGTAAAACAGCCTAGGCTAGATTAACCCCGGGGTGGTATCTGGCCTTGGCCAGTTTATAGCCGGAGTATAAAGTGGCCAGGGGGTATAATTTTGGCTCGTTACACCGGAATAAAGTCGATCTGCACAATGTCGACACGCATAATGTCGATACTAAAAAGTTAGTTTAAATTAGGTCAGGTTTGGTTAAGTTGGGTTAGGTTAGGTTACATTATGCCCGATTAGGTTACGATTGGTTAGGTTAGGTTAGTCATTTTCATTAAATACATTTCATGAAACCATTTTATATTTCATATTAAATATATTCGATGAAATATTTTGCCTATCCTGATATATCTGTATATATTCATCTATAAAGAGGAGTAGTTAAAAAAAAAAAAAAATATATATATATATATATACTGTATCAGTATATGCAGTTATAATTGTGAATTTTCAGAACGCTTTAAAATAAAATTTGAAAATACTGCACCAAAAGGAGTTTAAATTGACGAAACTTTTCGAATCATTACTTAACGATTCCTATGAGGTAAAATAATCACTAAGAACGAGAGAAACCATAAGAAATGAACAGAATAATGGTTAATATGATAACAGATATTAAGATATAAAAGAAAATATAATATAGAACACGAGTCTATTTTAACTCTGAAACTGCAACAAATAAGCTCAATAAGGTTTTGCTTTCCATTCCTATTCATAAATTTTGTGCCTCACTTTTCGCTATATTCCGGTCTTTATTCACTCAAACAATAATTCTGACATTTCGTGCCCATGTCAAAAAAAGACACTGGGTAATCCCTCAGTAATGAAAGTATAATTATCAATAAATTTATTTATGAACATATTAGCTTAACTTACTCTTCCGTTCAAAAGAATATATATATATATATATAATATAATATATATATATATATATATACAGGGTGGGCAAAAAAAATCCTGATGACGAAGATTTGCAAGCTGTTTTTTTGCACATGATGATGATCCAATAAACTTAAAATTTTCACACTATTAAATACACCCTTTTATAAGATTGCAGTAATATTTACTTCTATTTTTCTTTATTATTTTAGATTTCAGAAAGTAAAATTTAACTAAGATCCCCTAAAATAAGTGCAAAAATGCCTAAATACAGTGAAGAAGACGAAATGCTAATAAAGAATCTAAGAATTGGCCAAGGTCTGGGCGCCAGGAGAATGATTACAAATGTTACCAAATAAACCGTGGACTGAATCAGGAGTTCAGTATATCATTAGAAAGGTTGATGAAACTGGAGATGTTAAGAGAGGTGATGGAAGTGGTCGTCCCAAAAGTGCAAGAACTCGGGTAAATATTGACTTAGTGGAGGGTTATATCTTAAGTCAGGAAGGTAAACCAAGAACGCACATTTCACCGAGGGAAATCGAAAAAGAAACGGGTATAAATCGTAGTGGTGTTAGAAATATTGTGAAACACGATTTGGGTTTAAAAGCTTATAAACGTATATCAGGGCAAAGTCTAACCGATGCCAATAAGGTTAGGCGGATGACATGTGCACAAAGCCTGATAAAGAGATTCCAGGGTAACTCAGCGGTTAATAAAGGAAACATCTAACTTTTCGCCTAGCATTGTGGTAGGAACTGCGCCTCAAAATTAGGCAAAACAAGAATTGTTATGATTCAGCCACAAGCCAAAATCAATGCAGAATATTATTGTACACAGGTCCTTCCACAGTATTTGGATGATATTCGTCAGATAGCGAAAATAATTTCACTTTCCAACAAGATGGAATACCTGCCCACAGGGCGAAGCGTACAATCGCGTATCTGGAACGAAAAACACCCAATTTCATTGAGCCGAACATGTGGCCTCCTTATAGCTCAAATCTTATGCCGCTCGATTATGGCATTTGGGAAGCTTTAAAATCAAAAGTTTATACACCAGGTGAAAATATTCGCAATGTTGACGACTTACGCCTTAAAGTGTCGGATGGCTGGAATCAAATGTCTCGGCGATATATTGACAGATGCATCGATGAGTGGATCTCGCGTTTAACCAAATGTATTCAACAAAGGAACATTTGATGAAGGAACATTTATGTTAAGTTTAACAATCCTATCTTAATTTTTTTCCAACAATATATACGTGTTTACGAACGTCATTAGTTTTTTTTTGGCCACCCTGTATATATATATATATATATATATATATATATATATATATATATATATATATATATATATATATATATATATAGTGCGTTTGAAAAGTCTCTCCGCAGTGTTATGTTAAACGCATAGGAAATTGAAAAACTACAATGTTTTCATTCAACCATGATTTAGTGATTTTATTACATAACCTTTTGATATATACAGGGTGTCCCATAAGTCCGGCATCATAAGAGAAATTCATATTTTTCTATTTCTACAAACCATAATTCATATTTTTCTCTTTCTACAGGCCATAATATCTGTGAGCAAGGAAGAACGAATCCAGATAATTCTACTCATAGGAAATCGGAGTCAAAGAGAGGCCGCTGCTGAATTTAACAGACTGCATCCAGACCGCGAGCCAATAACACTGAGTTGTGTTAGCAGACTCTTGCAAAGTTTAAGGAAACAGGATCCATAGAAGATAAACCACGCAGTGGACCTTCAATGAGGTCCACTGACGATGATACAGCGACTGCTATCCTGGCTCATTTTAACAGAAGTCCCAATAAGTCTCTTCGGCGATTATCCGCCGAGACAGGAGTGTCGAAACGTAGCATCCATCGCATTCTTCAGGCTCACAAATGGCATCTATATAAACTTCAGATCCTACAGAAATTAAGCGAAGATGATCCCGACCGGCGGATGGAATTTTGTGAATGGGCTACGGAACAATATGCTCGGGATGCCAATTTCCCGTCCACCATTCTGTTCAGTGACGAGGCTGTTTTTTATGGAAAATGGTGAGGTAAATCGACAGAACACCCGCTACTGGTCTCAAAACAACCCTCACTGGTATATCTCTTCAAAGGAACAAGGTGCATCTCGGGTGATGGTATGGTGTGGCATTTGGAAGGATCGCATCATAGGCCCCCTCTTTTTCGATGAACATGTCACTGGAGGCACCTACCTACGTATGCTCAATGAAGAAGCATTTCCCAGTGTCTTGAACGAAGAAGGAAATTTCCCAACATGGTTCCAGCAAGACGGCGCTCCTGCACATTACAGCACCCAAGTAAGGGAATACCTGTACCAACAATTCCCTGGTCATTGGATAGGACGTCGAGGGCCTGTGGAATGGCTAGCTAGAAGCCCGGATCTCACGCCACTAGATTTTTATCTCTGGGGCCACTTGAAAGCGCTGGTATACGCAGAAAAAATTAGGAGTATTGAACATTTGCGGCAGCGCATTATTGGGGCATGTAACACCATTACTCCTGACATCATTCACCGTGTGCTTGCTGACTGGGTATCACGTCTGAATTTGTGTATTGAAAACAATGGTGGACATATTGAGCACGTTCTGTAAATCAAAGCTTTTGTTTTGCCTTTTTTATTATTTTTCCTATGATGCCGGACTTATGGGACACCCTGTGTATATATATATATATATATATATATATATATATATATATATATACACACACACTGCATATATATATATATAATATATATATATATTACCGATCATAAGTCTGAGTCCAGTCTCCTCTTCATGCATACAGGGTGTCCCGTAAGTCTGGACCCATAGGGAAAAATAATAAAATTACAAAATAGTCCAAAAAATTATTACATAATCTGTTCAAAGTGTCCGCCGTTGTGTCGCACACATAGTTGAAGACGCAATCTCCACTGCGACAGCACTTTCTGAATCACAGTCGCAGAAATTTCTTGACACGCCTCCACAATGCGTGCTTTAAGGTGGAAAATGTTCTGAAGTTTGACCTCGTACACTTTGGCTTTCAAGTGGCCCCACAAATAAAAATCATAATAAAAAATAATAAAAAAATAATAATAATAAAATAATAATAATAACATAATAAAAAAATATATTATAAATCCCTATGGGTCCAGACTTACGGGACACCCTGTAGAAACTTATATAGCTGAATTAGCTGTAACAAACCACCCGAATGTGAGTTAATTATACACAATATATTCTTTAGCGTGAAAACTTTTTAGGATCTTCAGTACAAGTTATATGTACATTAACACTCGTATGGTGTGGAGCAGCTTGGTCAAGTGTCTCTTTCGGGGCTTATAATTTCAGGATTATTGCTCCCAATAATTTATCACTCTTACTTCCTTGTTTTAATACTTATACTAAGCCAGATGTGCGAAGAGATAATGAAACATCATTTAATTTATGGGCTCATAATCTTTTTCAGATAGATATTCTAGGAAATTTCTGATAATCCTCAGCACCAAAAAGTAAACACGGAGTTTACCCGTGAATTTCTATAAAACCTAATTGTACTCACGCTCTATAAACGGGACAACAGCCGAAGAGAATTGGAACTCAAGTTATGAAATAGAGCAGTCCCAAGAACTTTATATCGGTTGCAGGAAACTGGCAGTTTGGCTACTCGTAGCAGACAAGGTCAGCCTAGAATAACTACTGCGAGACAAGATCGCATTATTCGAATACTCTCCTTCGCAAATTACTTTAAAAGAGGTGCAGCTCCAGAAATAGCGTAGGTGTATCCATTCAGAAAAAAAACGTGGAATTACTGTAAATACGTCCACTGTGAAAAGAAGGTCTTAAGATCGTTGGCTACGAGGAAATGTTGTGGGAAAGAAGCATATTAGTAATTTGAATGTGAAAAACTGCTTCATTTTACGAAGGAACATCAAAACTGACGAAATGAATGCAAGAATGATCTGTGGAGTGATGAGACCGAAACTGAACTTTAGGAAATTCGTTTAACTGGGAGGGGATTAATTTTTCAGCGAGACAGCGAGATGGGGACCCAGAACATACTGCGATACTCAACAAGGCTTACTTAGAGAAGTAGGTAGGAGCCAATTGGGAAGGTTCAATCGCTGAAGTTTCTACTACAAAATCTTTACCTAAACCCTGTTAGGCATTTGTGGAAACAACTAAAAAATGTTTCAAAATGAAACCAACAAGCCTACAACAACTTTGGTGTATTTGTTAATTCAAAATGAGTAGCAATTTCTATGGAGAACCTACAGCTTCTGGCTGATTCGATGACTTCGAAAGGTAAAAACCATCATCCGTGCTCGAGGAGATCTCACTAAATACTCAGTACTCGCCTGGATAGCAGTGATTTTTGTTTCTGGTTTGCTCTTTTATTCATAACTATATATGGATTCAGAGTTATGATCGGTGTATACGTTTGGTTGGATATCGGTTATATATGGATAAGTCGAACCAGAATTAAATCCAATTTTATACTGTTCCGTTCTATAGATTAATCCGGTTCATTTTAATTCTAATACGTGTAACTTAAAGTTGAATTCTTTATTATTCCTGTTAATATTAATATAACTGGATTTAATTCAAGTTCCAAAACTAGAGCTTCTATGCGTAATTCTCTACCCAACCTAAGCTAACCTAACTACAGTATTTATTTTGGTCTCAGTTATTTGGAGTTCAATCTTATCCCTTCCGGCTAAATACGTTTTATCTTATTTCGTCCGATTTTATTACGTCCGATCTACTTCATGCCTTCCCACATAATACTATATATATATATATAATATATATATATATATATATATTATATATATATTATATACACAAAATGCTATTACAGTACCATTTTCAGTAACAACTAAATGTGGTATTTAAATTTTCACCTGTAATAACAATGATGCTCTATTATGCATATTAAATCCAAGAATTGCCGTTATTTTGTTCGAATAACAACAAACGTTATAAGAAAAAGTCACTAAAAATCGTAGAAAGGAATTTCTGAGAGTAAACGTGAAAACAAGTTAAAAAATCGATTTTTGTTTATTTATGGTTTGCGTAAATGACGTTACGAAATGGTTTTTACATTTCGCAATCTATTTTATGGGCGTTAAGAATGCGTGATCATTTAAGAATGAGAAATATAAGGATCAGTTAAAGATGATCTTCATCTTCGCGCAATTATGTTAAATGGTGTATTGAATTAGGAGGGTGTGTGAGTGACCCCAAACATCGGCGGATGAAGAGGAATAACGCAAAAAGTAAAATGGTAAATTTTGCCATCCTTAAAACTGCAAAATCAGATAAATAAATACTAATTGCGCATTATTTATTATTAAAAAAATTCTGTACGTAAACATAAATAAATATTTGTTGTATTTTTGTGGAGATACCAAAATCATAATTATTTTTCTGTTCCAGCTGCTGCTGCTGCTGCTGCTGCTGCTTCATTGCAACTGATACCATTTCAACTTTTAACAAAATTCTCTTTTTATATACGACTCTATACGTAATATGATTTTTAAAAAAGACACCATTTGAGCTATTCTTTGACTTGATCTAAAGCCGTTGTCAAAACTCCATAATTCTAATGTGGTAACAGAAATAGAATCGGCTCTTCAATGACCGACTGTTATCTTTTAAGCTTTTCTTATTATTTTATCTTACCGCCGCAGCATCCTAACAATTCTGGCCTTTTCTGAGAATCAGCATTACTTATTAGTATTTGATCCGACACCAGATCTTAACTGAAATAACGCATTAAAGATTTACAAAAGCACTGACGGGAATTTGGTTCGTAGAAATTTTTGTTTATTTTCTATTTCTTCATTTACTTGAATTTTTAATCATTTACCCAATCTAAAATTAATGCCACTTATTTATTTATTTATTTATTTATTTATTTATTTACAAATATAAAATCCACTGCCTGAGTTCGTTGCGTTTGTGGGAAGGGAAACATTAAATTTGAACTATAATTCAGGTTAATGAAATTCATTGAAGTTATTATTGCATGAGTTTGTAAACACCGAGTCTGGTAATGTATATTATTAGAGAACGAGTTTGGTATCTTTCAAAATAACCACGAAACAATATTCCAAGTTTCAAATGACTTATTATCACTGAGGCGTTTTCCTTATCATCAATCTCGAGGTACTCGCATTGAAATCTATTTCATTTATTTATTTCTCCATTGATTTATTTATATTTGATGTTAAAGTTAACGCAAGTCTCACTCATTGTATTCAAAGTTTTATTCTGAATAAACACCTTTGTTTCCCATCTTTTAAATTCAAATATAAATCTTAACTCATATTTACATATTGCTTATTATTATTATTATTATTATTATTATTATATGCATATACACAGAATAGAATAATTTTTTTCAAAATATGAAACAAAGTTAAATCGTTCAGTAAATGGGACTTTGAGACATCGCTGTTTCAAAGAATGTTTCAGGAATATATGTGCGTGAATCCCTAAAATCTTCATGTAACTATACTGATTCATAATTTCCGAATGCATTTGTATCCACACATCTGCGTATAACGGTACTTCCCTGCTAATGATGGGCCCTTTACGAAGACAAAAACACGTTCCCGAGAGCGTAAATAGGGCTAAATTTTAACAATTGGGTTCTAAATGGCCGTGATCATACTAAAAGCATGCGGCGATACCATTACCCCCCAAACCCTGGGCCCGCTTTCATTATTCTGGCGCATTAACTTCCTACAGCTGCGTTTCGAACGGTGTCCGCTGAAGAATTAACGCGAAATGAGAATGAGAAAAGGTATTCATTGTTTTTAGAACGGTTTTCAAATGAACTCTAAAGATCATTATAACGACATTAATTACGTTTATCATTAATATTGTTATGATTATTATCTCTGAAACGATCTAACCATATATATATATATATATATATATATATATATATATATAAATATATAAATATAAATATAAATATATATATATATATATATATATATATATATCTATATATATATATATATATATATATATATATATATATATATATATATATATATATCTTGACAGTAATTAATTTTAGTAAATAAATATATATTTCCATATTACCTGCAATATAATTGTTACAGAGCTGTCTATGTTACTTGTCTTTTCAAGTGACATATAAACCATGATAGCTTAGAGTTTTATATATACACACACACATACACACGCGCGCATATATATATATATATATATATATATATATATAGTGTGTGTGTGTGTGTGTGTGTTTGTGCGGGTGTGTGTGTACAAAAATTTATCTTCCCTAAAAATACAGAGAATAATATTTTACCAATTTTTTTAAATTCAAAATCTGCGTCACCATAAATTTCTTTCGAAAAATTACGTTAAACATAATTTAATAACGGAAAAAGGTCGGATAAAATCATTATAAAAATAAGAACTAAAAACTAGCGTAACACATCTGAGCCGAAACGTAAGAGACTTTTTCACAATGGCGAATAAATTCCAACCATTCCAATAACATCTCTACTTACCTATTAAAAGAGCGCTAGAAAGAGCTAAAAATCTCCACATTTTTTCCCTTTTACAATTGAGAAATCATAACCACTCTCCCTCACTCCGCGACTAAAACTGAACACGAATCCTTCTCGGGACCCATTGCAAGCTGCAACAGAGCCCCCCGACGGTCAAATTTGCAAACATTTACAAAAATTTATTTCGCTTTTTTAAAGTTTTTTAGTTTTAAGATTTTCCATCTTGTTTTATTAAGAATTTACGGCTATATTAGGTTTAAACTATTTTGTAACGTTGTTTTCAATGATTTCAATCATACATATCAATCCATATATATATATATATATATATATATATATATATATATACAGGGTGTTTGAAAACTTTCTGTACAAATTGTAATGGGGGATAGGCAACACCAAGACAAACCCTTTTCGTCTATAAGTGTATGTCCGCTGACGTCACCAATCGGCGCGAGAGGGCGCCGCTGCAATTGGCTAAAAGGTGAAGTGGGCTAGACTCGCGCTTGCCGCGGGCATTCTTAAATCGGACGTAGTACGCGTAACATGGAGCGCTTCACGACTGCTGAGATGGCTGACATGCATATGGTGTATGGGGCTGCCAATGGAAACGGAAGAGCTGCTGTGAGGTTGTACCGACAGCGCTTCCCAAACAGACGTGTGCCAAACCACCAAACGTTTGCGCATTTGCATCGGCGACTGCGAGAAACTGGAACATTCCATGCAAACATGCATGACACTGGTCGGGAGAGAAACGTGCGCACTCCTGACATGGAAGAAGAAATCCTACGGCGATTTGAGGACAATCCAAGCGCAAGCACGCGAGGTGTTGCACGTATCCTCGGTGTGAACCACGACCTGGTCTGGAGAGTGTTGCACGAGCAGCAGTTACATCCGTTTCATCGTCAGAGAGTCCAGGCATTACAACCTCGGGATTACCCTCTTCGTGTGGAATTCGCACGCTGGTTTCTGCAGCAGACAGCGGTGCAGCCTAATTTTCCGGCTTATGTGCTGTTCTCAGATGAGGCCTGTTTCACACGTGAGGGTGTGTTTAACATGCACAATTCTCACGTGTGGGCGCACGCAAATCCACATGCTACACGGGTGCATGCTCATCAAGAACGGCGACTCGACGGGCGGGTTTATCGGATATTTCTTGAAGAAACGTTGCCGGAACTGCTGGAAGATGTTCCCGTGGCTATTCGTAGACGAATGTGGTTTCAACACGACGGGGCCCCAGCACACTCCAGCAACGATGTGCGGGATTATCTGAACGCCACTTTTGGGGACCGATGGATAGGCCGGGGTGGGCCCGTAGCCTGGCCACCGAGATCGCCCGATTTAACATGCCTCGATTTCTTCCTGTGGGGACACATGAAGAACCTCGTATACGAGACTCCCATTTACTCAGAAGAAGACCTCGTAGCAAGAATCGCTGTCGCCGCTGGAACTGTTCCCGAAATGCCGGGAATCTTTCGACGTGTACGTCGGTCAATGCTTCGACGCTCTCGGGCATGCATTGATGCTACCGGTCGCAACTTTCAGCACCTTCTTTAAATAAACATGCCTTCTTTAAATAAACATGTTACGCGTACTACGTCCGATTTAAGAATGCCCGCGGCAAGCGCGAG
The DNA here is from genome assembly GCA_023014485.1 of Bathynomus jamesi. Classification (NCBI taxonomy): domain Eukaryota; kingdom Metazoa; phylum Arthropoda; class Malacostraca; order Isopoda; family Cirolanidae; genus Bathynomus; species Bathynomus jamesi. The sequence continues at coordinate 949,433 of JAJOZX010001089.1, forward strand.
TCTAGCCCACTTCACCTTTTAGCCAATTGCAGCGGCGCCCTCTCGCGCCGAATGGTGACGTCAGCGGACATACACTTATAGACGAAAAGGGTTTGTCTTGGTGTTGCCTATCCCCCATTACAATTTGTACAGAAAGTTTTCAAACACCCTGTGTATATATATATATATATATATATATATATTTGGACATATATGGCAATAGTGAAATATATTTAAAAATTTACTACATATTATAAACACTTAATTTTCAAACTTTTGCAGATCAAAGATTTTCATAATTGTTACTATTATTTATTATTATTATTTAATTATTATATTAACGAATACCAATACTTGGTTTAGATTTAACCTGAATTTAAGAGTGTGTGTAGCGTACCAAAAGTTAAAGATAAATGAGAAATGTTCAAACGGAAATATTTAAAACGTCATTTAATTTTTTGAGAAAAATATAAAAATACATCTTAATATTTTGAAAATTCTTTCATTATACATAAAACAAATTTAAAATGTGCTTCGTGTTTTTAATCAAAATACATTTCATTACGTTATTATTTATACGAGGGTAATTCAATAAGTATCCGCACTTTTTATTTTCACAATTTTATTTTCACATCTGATTGATTATAAACACATCACTTCTCAACATAGTCTCCTTGTTTCTCAATACACTTAGTCCAGCGATCTACAATTTAACCTAGCCAATCGTACGCCTATAACGGCTAGAAAAAGGGAGGTTAACCGACATTTACGCTACTCTTGCCTCGCAAGAAACCACGATACTCCGGAAAACCAATTCAACCAAACCGATCATGTGTCTAATGCCTAGAAAGGTAGCCTAACTAGATACTAAATAGTAACTAGTTCAATTTACTTCCAGTCTGTGCGATTCGACTCCAGTTCAACCTTATTGCAGTCCCAGTTTTTCGGTTTGATTTTATTCCATTCGATTTCATTCAGCGTTCCCAGCTATATAATTGAGGGGTCCCGCGTCTTAAGGTACCTAAGCGCCAAAATTAAAATTCGCCAGAAATCGCCTCCAAAGTTCAGCAATATTCTGGCAATAGTATCTCTGTTATTAATTGAGCTAGAACGTTCATTTTTGGCTAAATTAGAGTTCTAAGTACGCTAATGATGTTGATGAGTTTTTGGAATAGATTTTCATAATTTATATTTTATATACTATATATTTTTTTCTATTTTTTTATTTTCTCATTATGCCGAACTTTGGGTGCGATTTCTGGCACAGAATGATTCCATTGATTTTTCATCACTATCACTAGCACGGTGAGACATTGCTGCACACGTTGATAATAGTTAGAAGCCGGGTGAATAGAATAATCCACGCAATATTCAGCAATATGAGCACGAACACAGGACGCCTCCTAACAGCAACGCGAGTCTTAAGGTACTGGCGGGATGTTTGTGTCGTGTCCCTCTCGGCGCGTGGAGCGGGTGGCAAATCAGAAAGCAGAGCGGCGTGGCTGCCATGTTTTCATTGGCTAGCGCTCCTCCTGCTTTTTCCACCACCCAGAGACCGAGCGTCCCACCCCCACCCCCATCACCTCCCACCAGTTGAACGGGATATTGGGGCCTTAAGACGCGCATCACGTCCTCATTGACAGAACAGCTTGAATGAACTCTTGCTTTTGCTTCTTCTCAACCCGATTTATTCAGTTCACTCTAACGTGTTCTTTCTTCTCCTTTTGCTCTTTAAAGTCTCATCCAGTAATTTTTGTCAGATTTTTTATACAGTTTTTTTTTTTTTTAATGCGGTATAATTTTCCTCTAAATTTCTACGGTCAGTTTCTTGCCTACCTTATAAATCTTTCAACAAGATTAATAAATTCCTCCAACCATGAATCGAAATAAAGTATTTGCTCACCCAATAAAAATTCACGCAGAAAACAAAAAATCAGTCCGATGAACAAGTATAGACCCGTCAAGACCGCGATACCTGAGGGAACTAATCTTTCCCTGAAATATTTGTTCATTGTCGGCTTTGGGGTTCGTTCATCCGATGTATTTATTTAAAACAGGGGTTCCCAACCCCTTGCTAAATTACCCCATTGGGGTAATTTGTCTTTTTTGGTGGAATAACGTAAGGTCGTTTTCGGGGGTATATTAGACTAGAAATCAATTGTTTGCCTTAGATTTAGAAGCAAAAGAGATTTCCCAACAAAAGAGAGATTCATTTTTTTGCGAGTGAGGCAAAATCTGCAGGCCATTTATTATGCACCCCGATACTGTTTATTCACTTTTGATATAAACTAATTAAAGGTGTATCCGTTTCTCATTTATTATACACCAAAATACTGTTTGTTCACTTTGTAATATAAAATTATAAACTAATAAAACTGGGGTAATCGAGGGCAGGGAAAGTTTGGTTCTGGGTAACGAAAGTGAAAAGGTTAGGGACCCCTGATTTTAAAAACTATATTCATAGTTTACGATTTTAAATCTGCAATTCAGTCAAAGGAGCAAAGCATAAATCTTTCAATGAAATCATATATGAGGAAAGGATCGTTCCTCGGGCACCTCATTTTGATAGTTGAAAACCATTTAATTGACTGAACAGATCATAAAAAAATGTCTGAAAACCAAATATTTTTAAATGCACTGAAAAAGCGCTCCCATTCAACATTAATTTCCAATTCTTACTAATTTGCCAAAGACACGCCAAAAAAATTAAAACTTAATCATGGAACATCATCTCTTAAAGGAAATTCTGATCATCCCATTTACACTCATTATATATTCCATACCAATTTATTCTTTATTAATCGAAACACGCTGCATGCAACGAATATTTATTTTGAAAATTTATGTATTGATGTTAAACATTTCAACACGTAACTCATGCTCAGCGTCAGTTGGTTTATAAACTTCGCTATCAACGAAGACGCATCTTTGAAAACTAAATGTTTACTTTTTTATTAGTGTTTTGATAAAATTAACCTTTACTATGATATATATATATATATATATATATATATATATATATATATATATATATACATACATACATGTAACACGCATGAGGAGGGATGTTTTTGTATATCATAATATCTCGTCGTACCGTGGTGGTAGCAATCGCAACTACTACTCAAGAGGCCCCGAGTTCGAATTTTAGTGTGGTTATTTTGTTATATATATATATATATATATATATATATATATATATATATATATATACACACACACGAGGGTTGCTCTGAAAGTTTTCAGACACGTTTTGTAGTCTTCCGTCGTTGTCGCCCGAATTGTTCATTCTGAGGAAGGTCAAGCTTTTCACTCCACCTTAGACCTACAGTTTAACGTGGAATCCGAACCACGCCCCATCAGCAGCCCAACGTCTTAACCACTAGACCACCTAGGGTACCAATTTATCTACCAACCACTTTCTTTATTGTGTGGAAGGATGAACAGTTGGGTTTTGCTGCGCGCCGGCTGCCGCCGGGTCTCGAACCCGGGGCCGATGGTTTCGTAGTCAGCGACGCTAACCACTACACCACCGAGGCGCCTTATATATATATATATATATATATATATATATATATATATATGCATATGCAAAGAACCACAGGGAAAAGGAAAAGGAAACACGAAGTCCGAGCGCTTTCGTGATATATTCACATCTTCAGGACAAGAAAGAAATAGAGAGAATTTACAACGTAAATGAAATACACAAGCGAAAAAAATTCCCCAATAGGCAACTCAATTTAAATACCCTAAAACAATCTAAAACTTCCCCAATAGATAACTTAATCTAAAGTCTACTAAATTATTGAATACATAGTAGACTTTAGATTAAGTTATCTGTTGGGGAAGTTTTAGATTGTTTTAGGGTATTTAAATTGAGTTGCCTATTGGGGAATTTTTTTTGCTTGTGTATTTAACTCATTTACGTTGTAAATTCTCTCTATTTCTTTCTTGTCCCTGAAGATGTGAATATATCACGAAAGCGCTCGGACTTCGTGTTTCCTTTTCCTTTTCCCTGTGGTTCTTTGCTTATTATAAAGATCACGTGTTGTTCTGTGATTTTATTGCATGTATATATATTGTTGCTAATTTCTCAACATCGCTTCCCGTCGATCAGCGAAGTTAAGGAAGAGCGGATCTGGGTAGCAGTTGAATAGGACCTTCTTTTACGTCCAGATTATGTAGCGGCCATGGTCGGATCCCACGTAAAGCTGTAGATCTCTTTCGTCATACGACACTATCAAAACATATACATAATTTAGGGTGGTTCTAATTTGTATGGTAAAAATTAAAACTATAAAATTTTGTTGTGTCACCCTCCTATTTATTTCTAATTAGTATAAAACTTCTGTACCTGCAATTTCATGAAATTCAAATAACATTTAGAGGTGCCTCATAAGGACTTGATGAAAGCTAGTTTACAACAGTTTACTTCGAGCAGTGGAAGTGCATTGTTGTCGTTTAAGGTGCGTAATTTCGACTTTATTATTGCAATTTTAATCATTATAATTTTTCTCCTTTTGTTTCTGGTGGTTATGTGCTTATTTAATATCCTGGATCTTTTCCAAATGGACGACCCCACGGGATTTAGCTGAAAATGTGTATATTAATAAATTTTTATAGTCTAATAAAGAAAATGACATTATTTTTCTGGAGAAATATGTGCAACATACGAAAAAAATTGCGTTTATATGCGCACTAGTTTGCATGGCGCATGACCGTTATCTAAATTATGTAGTTATGTAATGGGTTTTACAAAATAAAATGCAGCTAATATCCGTTATTTATTAAAATTTGCAATATTTAATAATATTTTAATAATTAAATCTTCATTTGCATACCTTTTTCTCCATACGAACTCGCATAAAACAGTAATTTTGTTGTTGTTATTAATGTTTATTTGTTGCCTGCTTAGACCTAGTTTAGTCTGAATATTATTGTTGTAGTGTGAGCATATGATAATGCAGTGCTGTGATCTATCTACTTGCGAGTTGCCCCCGGTCAATTAAATGCCCGGTTAGGTCAATTGAATGCCAGGTTAGGTCAGTTGAATGCCCGTTTAGGTCAGTTGAATGCCCGTTTAGGTCAACTGTCTGCCCTTGACAATTGGTTAGGTTAAGTCATGATATTTTCGTTAAAACTAACGAAAATATCACTACTTAACCTAACCAATCGTCAAGGGCGTACAGTTGACTTAACTGGCCATTCAATTGATCTAACTGGGCATTCAATTAACCGGGGCTACACAGCAACCTCGTATCCGGGCGTCATGAGCGGTGTAAACTAGATAACGGTCATGCGCCATGGAAGCTAGTATGCATATAAATGCATTTTTTTTCGTATGTTGCGCATATTTCTCCAGGAAAATAATGTTATTTTCGTTATTAGAATATAAAAATTTATTAGTATAAACATTTTCAGCTAAATCCCGTGGGGTCGTCCATTTGGAAAAGATCCAATATCCATTGTAGTGCACAGTACTTTGCTTAATTAGACCTAATATCCTGTTGTAAATGATAGATTTATTGTGCGTTATTTCGACTTCATTATTGCACTTTTAGCGTTAGGGCGACGTCAAGTGTAGCCATTCTCAGTGTAGACTCTTGGGCTGTATGTTCCAAAAACTATAGTTTATCTGTTATTTACTTTTGGACTACTATTTGTTATTTCCTTTATATATATATATATACACACACAGTATATTATCTACCATTATCACTGAACTCATTACTGTGTTATTTTTTTATTTTGAATAGTATTATTTTATTGTTTATTGAACTCCTCATACTGTCATTTGCTTAAGTAGGCCTAATATATTTTTCTGATTGACAGATTCTACTCATAGTTATGGCTGGTACACGAAGGAAGAAACAAATATTTCTTATTGGAAGCACAATTGATAAGATTACCGGAGCTAGGTCACGAAGATCAGGCACTCAAATTCAGAAAGAGAAGCATTTTAGCATTTTACAAATTCGCTACAGAAGCTATTTGACATTGCTCATAGAGATGCACTCCAGCTAATGAGCATTCAGGAAGACAGACTTCCTGACTATACAAAGACAAGGTCTACGAGGCTACATGACATCAATGGATGTAAGGACAAGAAGAAAGGAAATTGGGAAGCGGAAACAGATTGCAAAAATTAAGAAAAGATTTAAAAAAAGTCAAGTAGAGAAGCGAAAGATTGATGAAGTTGCACAGTTTTCTTCCACAAGCACCAGTGATGATGAAACAGTGAGTGCAGCTGGTATTCCTGATCAGTCACATGGTACCCGACTGCCAAAGCGAGCTCGAAAGAACGTGATCACTCCAGAACTAGCCTCTCCCTTGGATCGTTGCAAAGTAAGTGAGAGGAAGCTGTTCATATCACTGTGCAGCTGCTGCAAGCCTAGGACATTATGTAAATAAGCTGAACATCAATACATCCTCCATACGAAGAGAAAGAAGATTCCACCAGTCTTATCTTGCAAATAAACAAAAAGAGAACTTTCAAATGAATGTGCCTCTTACAGTCCAATCGGATGGAAAACTCCTTCCCAAGTTGACAGTAAACAGGACACTTGACCGCCTTCCTATTTTGGTTTCCGGGTCTGGGGTCGATCAGCTTCTAGCAGTGCCAGTGTTATTGAATGGAACAGGAAAAGTCATAGCTAATGCTGTATATGCAGTATCGAAGGGTGGGGCATCAAAAATCGAATTTGTGGAATGGCCTTCGATACGACTGATGCAAACACGGGATATAAATCTGGAACGTGTGGGTTGTTGGAAAAAAAAAAGGGAAAAAAGGACATTGTCATTCGCATGTTGCTATCATGTTCTCGAAAAGGTACTTTCGCTCACACTTGTAACATCTTCAGGGCCAGACATACAACTCTTCAAGCGTTTCGAAAATCAGTGGTGTCTCATTGATCAAACAATTATCAAAGATTATCGAGAGCTGCTACATATGGCTATTATATTCTTGGGTGGCATTCCTCCAGGAGGGATCCGTTTTCGAGCTCCTGGAGGACTTCATAGAGCACAATGGATGGCACGCCTTCTGTATTGCTTTAAGATCTTCATGTTCGGTCGGACAAAAGAATATGTCCAAGATCACAGCAAAGGAGGAGAAGGGACTTCGTGAACTGCTTTGCTTCGCCATTCAAGGAGTTTATATCCAGGCCTGGTTCTCTGCTCCCATACCTGCTTCCGACCCTCGGAATGATTTGGAGTTCTTGGAAAGCCTCAAGAACTATTCGACGATCAACAGGGATGTATCTGATGCTGTTTTACAAAAGTCTTTAGGGCATATGTGGTATTTGAACAAGGAGCTGGTTGGCCTAGCATTAATCTCTCCCGATACAATGAAAGAAGTAAAAGGATCAAAAACTCCACAGGAAAAATTTATTTGCAGCTCTCTGATCTTGAAGTAGCTAGAAAGCCTAGTTCATTCGTTACGCAACAGAATAAGAGTTTTTTCAATATTTTGGGCCTTCCTGTAGACTTTATTTGCAGGGATCCGCAAGTCTGGCATCAGGACAATGATTATAAAGCCGCTCAGAAAATTGTCAACGGATTGAAGGTGGTTAATGATGTTGCTAAATATAAGTGTAGCATTCTTTGTTTAGAAATCGAACATATAACAGTTAATACCTGTTTAATTTTATTTTTTTGTTTTCACTGTTCTATATATAACTGCAGCATTCTTTGGTTTATGAAGGAAATATTTTAAGTTGTATGACGATATTTGATCCTTGTGAGGCACCAATAAATATATTTTGATTTTCTTGGAACTTTGTTTTTTAATAAAATGTGATAGATTGAGCGGGTGAGAGTTTGAAATTTGTAAATTTATTATATATATAATAATAATCATAAGAGACGCTAAGTGATAAACTTTCTTGCCCCCAAAAATACAGATAACGAAACACATCCTCTAAAACCATTAAAACGTCCCGTGCGACGATTCCTCACTTCAGGAAGGTCAAGGTTGTCGCCCCTCCTCGCCTCAATCAACCATTTTGTTATCATTTAAAATGGTCACAACAAATTCAACAACAACTTTATGCTCACTGGACTCCTTTAAATTACTTTTAAGAGAACTTTGTTTAACTTAAATACAGTTAAAATATATATCATACGAAAGCGTAGAGGGGATTATGTACGTACTGTACAAGTAGAGGGCATGTATTCAAGGACGCTCAGCAAAATGAAAGGCGTTTTATGCCCATGAAAGGGCTTTTAAAAATTTGGCTGGAAGAGACTATGTGTAAATTGTAGTGCAACGTCCACGTGGGAAGGAAGGTAAGAATTTCAGGAAATGAAGTAGCAGTAATATTTTGGGAAATTAAATGGGTGACATTATTAAAATTTAAGTCTACATATATATATATATATATACATACATATCTACACACACATATATATATACACATATATATGCAATAAACGGAGAAGTAAAAATAAAAATTAAAAATTAAAGATTAGAGGATTAACAAAGAGGCATACAGATTTGTAAGGAAAAATATCGATTTTTAGCACAAGATCAAATGAATTAAAAATACAAATTTATACTGGAAATCTACCCGGGTTTTAACACTTTGCCTTTTAGAGTCAAGATTCGATATATATAAAAATAAAATGAAGATTAAAAGTTAATAAAGTAGCGTACAAGTTTACCAAAGATTTAGCGTCCTATCCTTTTTATTTAAATTTGTTTTGAAGGAATTCAAAACAAAAGGATCGAGTTGAAAAAGACCTTTGCTTATGTTGAAGTTATTTGAAAGTTGGATAATGGCAGACTCAAGAATATTTCTATTGACAATTTTGCTAGAATGAAATAAAACTGAAGCATTATTCCAATCAGACAAATTGACGACCATCCGTTCAACAACTTCAGCAGATTAATTTTAAAGAAACATATTGAAGTCACCAGACAAAATGAGTGGTCCGCCTTCAAAAATTTGAACATCGCCAAACATAATTTTGTAACCGTTATTCCCCAACCGTGGATCCAACCTTTGTTTGATGAAATTTACAACGAGTTGCGTCGTAGAACTAGTTCACTTCGTAACATTTTGGATCGGAAAATTAAAAGTCTCATTCGAAATAGTCAGTGGAGTAAAAAAGCAAGCTCAAAGTGTGTTTTGAACCTTTCTTCGAAAAACATTAGTGACGATGCAAAAAGTGCCCTTGGATATGGTATGTCCTTTTTTATTGTTAAAAAACCTTCGGCTTTACAAATTTGTTAGTCTCGCGTGTTTTGAAAAACAGTGTAATCTCCCTCAGTATTTGTTTAACATAGTTAAAGGCCTCGTTTATAGTGCGGCGAATGGTAATTACGAAGATAACTTTCCTAAACGTTTTCGCGATGGCCTCTCACAATTAAAAAAAGATGGGGAGGTCCATATTACTAAAGCAGACAAGGCTAACACCATAGTTATTATGGACAAAGTGGACTACATCGGAAAGATGAACGAGCTTCTCCAGGACCCCGCCACATACAGCAAACTTAGGAAGAACCCGCAGGATGACGTCATCAAATCATTTAATAGTGGCTTGAAACGCATTCTCAAAGATCATAAGGACTTAATTCCGCTTTTCATGTCCACTTCACCTTCTCTGCCCTACCTTTACGGTCTTATTAAAACCCACAAACCTGGCAACCCTATGCGCCCTATTATTAGCTCGGTGGGCTCTATTACTTATAAACTCTCCAAATGGCTTGTCAAAGTCTTGTCTCCCATTCTCGGAACTATCTCTGATTCACATGTAAAAAATTCCATGGATCTTACTGAAAAATTGAATAATGCACGTACTGAAACTAACGATAGATTGATCAGTTTTGATGTTTGTTCATTGTTTACAAAAGTGCCGATTGATGATATGCTTGACTTTCTCTCCCAAGAATTACATAAGTATGACCTGCCACTACCTTCACACATTGTTTTGGAACTTATTAAGCTTTGCATCAAAGACTGTAAATTCACTTTCAATAACGAGTATTATCAACAAGTGTTTGGGATGGCCATGGGCAACCCCTTATCGCCCCTCCTCTCCAATATTATATGGAGTTTTTCGAAATTACTTACATTCCGAGAATCCTGGGGGTTGGCATCCCTTGGTTGCGGTACGTCGACGATATTTTGTGTATCTGGCCCATGAATCGTGACCTGGATAACTTCCTCCTTCAGTTAAATGATCAAGTCCCCTCCATTAAGTTTACTTTAGAAGTGGAACAAGACAATTCAATCCCATTTTTGGATGTGCGGGTACATAGGGAAAGCCCAGGTTTTAAGTTTAGTATCTATCGGAAAACAACAAACAATTTGTCCTACGTACACTTTTACTCGGGACATGACACCCCCACTAAGAAGGCCATTTTTTCATCAATGTTTCTCCGCGCCCTTAGGATCGCCAGTCCGGAATACATTGATGCCGAATTGGAAAAAATCAACGGTATTGGAAGTGATCTGTGTTACCCATCTGCGTTTATGGAATCTTGTCTCAACAAGGCAAAACGAACTTTCTATCGTGTCAATAATAACACTCGTACTTTGTCAAAAAAATATTTTAGTACTTCCATTTTTCCCGGGCTTTTTAGGCATTGCTAATGTACTTAAACTTTTGAATATTAATGTAGTATTTTCATGTAACAATATTGTGAAAAATATCATAGTAAAAAATAGCCCTACCAATAATTCAGGCATTATCTAAAAAATTGGGTGTAAACAATGTGATTCCTTTTACATAGGTCAGACGGGAAAGGATTTGCACACACGTATAAAACAGCATCAATATTCCGTTAGAACAGGACAGTTGTCCAGTGCTCTTTTTGTCCATTTGTCAGAGTTATCCCACTGTATTGATTGGAATAATGCTTCAGTTTTATTTCATTCTAGCAACATTGTCAATAGAAATATTCTTGAGTCTGCCATTATCCAACTTTCAAATAACTTCAACATAAGCAAAGGTCTTTTTCAACTCGAACCTGTTGTTTTGAATTCCTTCAAAACAAATTTAGATAAAAAGGGTAGGACGCTAAATCTTTGGTAAACTTGTACGCTACTTTATTAACTTTTAATCTTCATTTTATTTTTATATATATCGAATCTTGACTCTAAAAGGCAAAGTGTTAAAACCCGGGTAGATTTCCAGTATAAATTTGTATTTTTAATTCATTTGATCTTATGCTAAAATCGATATTTTCCATACAAATCTGTATGCCTCTTTGTTAATCCTCTAATCTTTAATTTTTAATTTTTATTTTTACTTCTCCGTTTATTGCATATATATGTATATATGTATGTGTGTAGATATGTATATATATATATATATATATATATATAGTATGTTTGTGTGTATGTATGTTATTTATTTTTTATTTATTTATTTTTTTTCTTTCTGTAACCTATATATATAGGCCGTAACCTTTTATTTACTTCAGTGTTCCTGAGGATGTCATTAGACGAAAGCGCTTGAGCACCTTTGTGTTTCCTTTCCTTCGTGGTTTTATTCATCAAAAATATTTTTCACGTGTTACTTTCGTGAAATAATTTTCATATAATGAACACCACGCGTTCCTTCGGCTTGCTGGTCCCTCTCTTGTCTCCGTTTGTGTCCGTGTTTTCTTCTACATTAATGAAAGGGCATGCAATTCGTATCCGACGAAAGTTTCTTACTAACTGTCTAGAGGAGCAAGTTCTTCTCAAATCCCTTCTTCCGATTCGCCTCAGACAAATTGACGACCATCCGTTCAACAACTTCAGCAGATTAATTTTAAAGAAACATATTGAAGTCACCAGACAAAATGAGTGGTCCGCCTTCAAAAATTTAAACATCGCCAAACATAATTTTGTAACCGTTATTCCCCAACCGTGGATCCAACCTTTGTTTGATGAAATTTACAACGAGTTGCGTCGTAGAACTATTTCACTTCGTAACATTTTGGATCGGAAAATTAAAAGTCTCATTCGAAATAGTCAGTGGAGTAAAAAAGCAAGCTCAAAGTGTGTTTTGAACCTTTCTTCGAAAAACATTAGTGACAATGCAAAAAGTGCCCTTGGATATGGTATGTCCTTTTTTATTGTTAAAAAACCTTCGGCTTTACAAATTTGTTAGTCTCGCGTGTTTTGAAAAACAGTGTAATCTCCCTCAGTATTTGTTTAACATAGTTAAAGGCCTCGTATATAGTGCGGCGAATATTATATGGAGTTTTTCGAAATTACTTACATTCCGAGAATCCTGGGGGTTGGCATCCCTTGGTTGCGGTTCGTCGACGATATTTTGTGTATCTGGCCCATGAATCGTGACCTGGATAACTTCCTCCTTCAGTTAAATGATCAAGTCCCCTCCATTAAGTTTACTTTAGAAGTGGAACAAGACAATTCAATCCCATTTTTGGATGTGCGGGTACATAGGGAAAGCCCAGGTTTTAAGTTTAGTATCTATCGGAAAACAACAAACAATTTGTCCTACGTACACTTTTACTCGGGACATGACACCCCCACTAAGAAGGCCATTTTTTCATCAATGTTTCTCCGCGCCCTTAGGATCGCCAGTCCGGAATACATTGATGCCGAATTGGAAAAAATCAACGGTATTGGAAGTGATCTGTGTTACCCATCTGCGTTTATGGAATCTTGTCTCAACAAGGCAAAACGAACTTTCTATCGTGTGAATAATAACACTCGTACTTTGTCAAAAAAATATTTTAGTACTTCCATTTTTCCCGGGCTTTTTAGGCATTGCTAATGTACTTAAACTTTTGAATATTAATGTAGTATTTTCATATAACAATATTGTGAAAAATATCATAGTAAAAAATAGCCCTACCAATAATTCAGGCATTATCTAAAAAATTGGGTGTAAACAATGTGATTCCTTTTACATAGGTCAGACGGGAAAGGATTTGCACACACGTATAAAACAGCATCAATATTCCGTTAGAACAGGACAGTTGTCCAGTGCTCTTTTTGTCCATTTGTCAGAGTTATCCCACTGTATTGATTGTAATAATGCTTCAGTTTTATTTCATTCTAGCAACATTGTCAATAGAAATATTCTTGAGTCTGCCATTATCCAACTTTCAAATAACTTCAACATAAGCAAAGGTCTTTTTCAACTCGAACCTGTTGTTTTGAATTCCTTCAAAACAAATTTAGATAAAAAGGGTAGGACGCTAAATCTTTGGTAAACTTGTACGCTACTTTATTAACTTTTAATCTTCATTTTATTTTTATATATATCGAATCTTGACTCTAAAAGGCAAAGTGTTAAAACCCGGGTAGATTTCCAGTATAAATTTGTATTTTTAATTCATTTGATCTTGTGCTAAAAATCGATATTTTTCCATACAAATCTGTATGCCTCTTTGTTAATCCTCTAATCTTTAATTTTTAATTTTTATTTTTACTTCTCCGTATATTGCATATATATGTATATATGTATGTGTGTAGATATGTATATATATATATATATATATATATATTATATATATATATATGTATGTTTGTGTGTATGTATGTTATTTATTTTTTATTTATTTATTTTTTTTCTTTCTGTAACCTATATATATAGGCCGTAACCTTTTATTTACTTCAGTGTTCCTGAGGATGTCATTAGACGAAAGCGCTTGAGCACCTTTTGTGTTTCCTTTCCTTCGTGGTTTTATTCATCAAAAATATTTTTCACGTGTTACTTTCCTGAAATAATTTTCATATAATGAACACCACGCGTTCCTTCGGCTTGCTGGTCCCTCTCTTGTCTCCGTTTGTGTCCGTGTTTTCTTCTACATTAATGAAAGGGCATGCAATTCGTATCCGACGAAAGTTTCTTACTAACTGTCTAGAGGAGCAAGTTCTTCTCAAATCCCTGCTTCCGATTCGCCTCAGACAAATTGACGACCATCCGTTCAACAACTTCAGCAGATTAATTTTAAAGAAACATATTGAAGTCACCAGACAAAATGAGTGGTCCGCCTTCAAAAATTTAAACATCGCCAAACATAATTTTGTAACCGTTATTCCCCAACCGTGGATCCAACCTTTGTTTGATGAAATTTACAACGAGTTGCGTCGTAGAACTATTTCACTTCGTAACATTTTGGATCGGAAAATTAAAAGTCTCATTCGAAATAGTCAGTGGAGTAAAAAAGCAAGCTCAAAGTGTGTTTTGAACCTTTCTTCGAAAAACATTAGTGACAATGCAAAAAGTGCCCTTGGATATGGTATGTCCTTTTTTATTATTAAAAAACCTTCGGCTTTACAAATTTGTTAGTCTCGCGTGTTTTGAAAAACAGTGTAATCTCCCTCAGTATTTGTTTAACATAGTTAAAGGCCTCGTTTATAGTGCGGCGAATATTATATGGAGTTTTTCGAAATTACTTACATTCCGAGAATCCTGGGGGTTGGCATCCCTTGGTTGCGGTACGTCGACGATATTTTGTGTATCTGGCCCATGAATCGTGACCTGGATAACTTCCTCCTTCAGTTAAATGATCAAGTCCCCTCCATTAAGTTTACTTTAGAAGTGGAACAAGACAATTCAATCCCATTTTTGGATGTGTGGGTACATAGGGAAAGCCCAGGTTTTAAGTTTAGTATCTATCGGAAAACAACAAACAATTTGTCCTCCGTACACTTTTACTCGGGACATGACACCCCCACTAAGAAGGCCATTTTTTCATCAATGTTTCTCCGCGCCCTTAGGATCGCCAGTCCGGAATACATTGATGCCGAATTGGAAAAAATCAACGGTATTGGAAGTGATCTGTGTTACCCATCTGCGTTTATGGAATCTTGTCTCAACAAGGCAAAACGAACTTTCTATCGTGTCAATAATAACACTCGTACTTTGTCAAAAAAATATTTTAGTACTTCCATTTTTCCCGGGCTTTTTAGGCATTGCTAATGTACTTAAACTTTTAAATATTAATGTAGTATTTTCATATAACAATATTGTGAAAAATATCATAGTAAAAAATAGCCCTACCAATAATTCAGGCATTATCTAAAAAATTGGGTGTAAACAATGTGATTCCTTTTACATAGGTCAGACAGGAAAGGATTTGCACACACGTATAAAACAGCATCAATATTCCGTTAGAACAGGACAGTTGTCCAGTGCTCTTTTTGTCCATTTGTCAGAGTTATCCCACTGTATTGTTTGGAATAATGCTTCAGTTTTATTTCATTCTAGCAACATTGTCAATAGAAATATTCTTGAGTCTGCCATTATCCAACTTTCAAATAACTTCAACATAAGCAAAGGTCTTTTTCAACTCGATCCTGTTGTTTTGAATTCCTTCAAAACAAATTTAGATAAAAAGGGTAGGACGCTAAATCTTTCTTAAACTTGTACGCTACTTTATTAAGTTTTAATCTTCATTTATTATATATATATCGAATCTTGACTCTAAAAGGCAAAGTGTTAAAACCCGGGTAGATTTCCAGTATAAATTTGTATTTTTAATTCATTTGATCTTGTGCTAAAAATCGATATTTTTCCATACAAATCTGTATGCCTCTTTGTTAATCCTCTAATCTATAATTTTTAATTTTTATTTTTACTTCTCCGTTTATTGCATATATATGTATATATGTATGTGTGTAGATATATATATATATATATATATATATATATATATATATATGTATGTTTGTGTGTATGTCTGTTATTTATTTTTTCTTTATTTATTTTTTTTCTTTCTGTAATCTATATATATAAGACGTAACCTTTTATTTACTTCAGTGTTCCTGAGGATGTCATTAGACGAAACCGCTTGAGCACCTTTTTGTGTTTCCTTTCCTTCGTGGTTTTATTCATCATAAATATTTTTCACGTGTTACTTTCGTGAAATAATTTTCATATAATGAACACCACGCGTTCCTTCGGCTTGCTGGTCCCTCTCTTGTCTCCGTTTGTGTCCGTGTTTTCTTCTACATTAATGAAGGGGCATGCAATTCGTATCCGACGAAAGTTTCTTACTAACTGTCTAGAGGAGCAAGTTCTCTCAAATCCCTGCTTCCGATTCGCCTCAGACAAATTGACGACCATCGTTCAACAACTTCAGCAGATTAATTTTAAAGAAACATATTGAAGTCACCAGACAAAATGAGTGGTCCGCCTTCAAAAATTTAAACATCGCCAACAAATTTTGTAACCGTTATTCCCCAACCGTGGATCCAACCTTTGTTTGATGAAATTTACAACGAGTTGCGTCGTAGAACTAGTTCACTTCGTAACATTTTGGATCGGAAAATTAAAAGTCTCATTCGAAATAGTCATGGAGTAAAACAAGCTCAAGTGTGTTTTGAACCTTTCTTCGAAAAACATTAGTGACGATGCAAAAAGTGCCCTTGGATATGGTATGTCCTTTTTTATTGTTAAAAAACCTTCGGCTTTACAAATTTGTTAGTCTCGCGTGTTTTGAAAAACAGTGTAATCTCCCTCAGTATTTGTTTAACATAGTTAAAGGCCTCGTTTATAGTGCGGCGAATGGTAATTACGAAGATAACTTTCCTAAACGTTTTCGCGATGGCCTCTCACAATTAAAAAAAGATGGGGAGCTCCATATTACTAAAGCAGACAAGGCTAACACCATAGTTATTATGGACAAAGTGGACTACATCGGAAAGATGAACGAGCTTCTCCAGGACCCCGCCACATACAGCAAACTTAGGAAGAACCCGCAGGATGACGTCATCAAATCATTTAATAGTGGCTTGAAACGCATTCTCAAAGATCATAAGGACTTAATTCCGCTTTTCATGTCCACTTCACCTTCTCTGCCCTACCTTTACGGTCTTATTAAAACCCACAAACCTGGCAACCCTATGCGCCCTATTATTAGCTCGGTGGGCTCTATTACTTATAAACTCTCCAAATGGCTTGTCAAAGTCTTGTCCCCCATTCTCGGAACTATCTCTGATTCACATGTAAAAAATTCCATGGATCTTACTGAAAAATTGAATAATGCACGTACTGAAACTAACGATAGATTGATCAGTTTTGATGTTTGTTCATTGTTTACAAAAGTGCCGATTGATGATATGCTTGACTTTCTCTCCCAAGAATTACATAAGTATGACCTGCCACTACCTTCACACATTGTTTTGGAACTTATTAAGCTTTGCATCAAAGACTGTAAATTCACTTTCAATAACGAGTATTATCAACAAGTGTTTGGGATGGCCATGGGCAACCCCTTATCGCCCCTCCTCTCCAATATTTATGGAGTTTTTCGAAATTACTTACATTCCGAGAATCCTGGGGGTTGGCATCCCTTGGTTGCGGTACGTCGACGATATTTTGTGTATCTGGCCCATGAATCGTGACCTGGATAACTTCCTCCTTCAGTTAAATGATCAAGTCCCCTCCATTAAGTTTACTTTAGAAGTGGAACAAGACAATTCAATCCCATTTTTGGATGTGCGGGTACATAGGGAAAGCCAGGTTTTAAGTTTAGTATCTATCGGAAAACAACAAACAATTTGTCCTCGTACACTTTTACTCGGGACATGACACCCCACTAAGAAGGCCATTTTTTCATCAATGTTTCTCCGCGCCCTTAGGATCGCCAGTCCGGAATACATTGATGCCGAATTGGAAAAAATCAACGGTATTGGAAGTGATCTGTGTTACCCATCTGCGTTTATGGAATCTTGTCTCAACAAGGCAAAACGAACTTTCTATCGTGTCAATAATAACACTCGTACTTTGTCAAAAAAATATTTTAGTACTTCCATTTTTCCCGGGCTTTTTAGGCATTGCTAATGTACTTAAACTTTTGATATTAATGTATTTTTCATATAACAATATTGTGAAAAATATCATAGTAAAAAATAGCCCTACCAATAATTCAGGCATTATCTAAAAATTGGGTGTAAACAATGTGATTCCTTTTACATAGGTCAGACGGGAAAGGATTTGCACACACGTATAAAACAGCATCAATATTCCGTTAGAACAGGACAGTTGTCCAGTGCTCTTTTTGTCCATTTGTCAGAGTTATCCCACTGTATTGATTGGAATAATGCTTCAGTTTTATTTCATTCTAGCAACATTGTCAATAGAAATATTCTTGAGTCTGCCATTATCCAACTTTCAAATAACTTCAACATAAGCAAAGGTCTTTTTCAACTCGATCCTGTTGTTTTGAATTCCTTCAAAACAAATTTAGATAAAAAGGGTAGGACGCTAAATCTTTGGTAAACTTGTACGCTACTTTATTAACTTTTAATCTTCATTTTATTTTTATATATATCGAATCTTGACTCTAAAAGGCAAAGTGTTAAAACCCGGGTAGATTTCCAGTATAAATTTGTATTTTTAATTCATTTGATCTTGTGCTAAAAATCGATATTTTTCCATACAAATCTGTATGCCTCTTTGTTAATCCTCTAATCTTTAATTTTTAATTTTTATTTTTACTTCTCCGTTTATTGCATATATATGTATATATGTATGTGTGTAGATATGTATAGTATATATATATATATATATATATATATATATGTATGTTTGTGTGTATGTGTTATTTATTTTTTTTTTTATTTTTTTTTCTTTCTGTAACCTATATATAGGCCGTAACCTTTTATGTACTTCAGTGTTCCTGAGGATGTCATTAGACGAAAGCGCTTGAGCACCTTTTTGTGTTTCCTTTCCTTCGTGGTTTTATTCATCATAAATATTTTTCACGTGTTACTTTCGTGAAATAATTTTCATATAATGAACACCACGCGTTCCTTCGGCTTGCTGGTCCCTCTCTTGTCTCCGTTTGTGTCCGTGTTTTCTTCTACATTAATGAAGGGGCATGCAATTCGTATCCGACGAAAGTTTCTTACTAACTGTCTAGAGGAGCAAGTTCTTCTCAAATCCCTGCTTCCGATTCGCCTCAGACAAATTGACGACCATCCGTTCAACAACTTCAGCAGATTAATTTTAAAGAAACATATTGAAGTCACCAGACAAAATGAGTGGTCCGCCTTCAAAAATTTAAACATCGCCAAACATAATTTTGTAACCGTTATTCCCCAACCGTGGATCCAACCTTTGTTTGATGAAATTTACAACGAGTTGCGTCGTAGAACTAGTTCACTTCGTAACATTTTGGATCGGAAAATTAAAAGTCTCATTCGAAATAGTCAGTGGAGTAAAAAAGCAAGCTCAAAGTGTGTTTTGAACCTTTCTTCGAAAAACATTAGTGACGATGCAAAAAGTGCCCTTGGATATGGTATGTCCTTTTTTATTGTTAAAAAACCTTCGGCTTTACAAATTTGTTAGTCTCGCGTGTTTTGAAAAACAGTGTAATCTCCCTCAGTATTTGTTTAACATAGTTAAAGGCCTCGTTTATAGTGCGGCGAATGGTAATTACGAAGATAACTTTCCTAAACGTTTTCGCGATGGCCTCTCACAATTAAAAAAAGATGGGGAGCTCCATATTACTAAAGCAGACAAGGCTAACACCATAGTTATTATGGACAAAGTGGACTACATCGGAAAGATGAACGAGCTTCTCCAGGACCCCGCCACATACAGCAAACTTAGGAAGAACCCGCAGGATGACGTCATCAAATCATTTAATAGTGGCTTGAAACGCATTCTCAAAGATCATAAGGACTTAATTCCGCTTTTCATGTCCACTTCACCTTCTCTGCCCTACCTTTACGGTCTTATTAAAACCCACAAACCTGGCAACCCTATGCGCCCTATTATTAGCTCGGTGGGCTCTATTACTTATAAACTCTCCAAATGGCTTGTCAAAGTCTTGTCCCCCATTCTCGGAACTATCTCTGATTCACATGTAAAAAATTCCATGGATCTTACTGAAAAATTGAATAATGCACGTACTGAAACTAACGATAGATTGATCAGTTTTGATGTTTGTTCATTGTTTACAAAAGTGCCGATTGATGATATGCTTGACTTTCTCTCCCAAGAATTACATAAGTATGACCTGCCACTACCTTCACACATTGTTTTGGAACTTATTAAGCTTTGCATCAAAGACTGTAAATTCACTTTCAATAACGAGTATTATCAACAAGTGTTTGGGATGGCCATGGGCAACCCCTTATCGCCCCTCCTCTCCAATATTTATATGGAGTTTTTCGAAATTACTTACATTCCGAGAATCCTGGGGGTTGGCATCCCTTGGTTGCGGTACGTCGACGATATTTTGTGTATCTGGCCCATGATCGTGACCTGGATAACTTCCTCCTTCAGTTAAATGATCAAGTCCCCTCCATTAAGTTTACTTTAGAAGTGGAAAAAGACAATTCAATCCCATTTTTGGATGTGCGGGTACATAGGGAAAGACCAGGTTTTAAGTTTAGTATCTATCGGAAAACAACAAACAATTTGTCCTCCGTACACTTTTACTCGGGACATGACACCCACACTAAGAAGGCCATTTTTTCATCAATGTTTCTCCGCGCCCTTAGGATCGCCAGTCCGGAATACATTGATGCCGAATTGGAAAAAATCAACGGTATTGGAAGTGATCTGTGTTACCCATCTGCGTTTATGGAATCTTGTCTCAACAAGGCAAAACGAACTTTCTATCGTGTCAATAATAACACTAGTACTTTGTCAAAAAAATATTTTAGTACTTCCATTTTTCCCGGGCTTTTTAGGCATTGCTAATGTACTTAAACTTTTGAATATTAATGTAGTATTTCCATATAACAATATTGTGAAAAATATCATAGTAAAAAATAGCCCTACCAATAATTCAGGCATTATCTAAAAAATTGGGTGTAAACAATGTGATTCCTTTTACATAGGTCAGACGGGAAAGGATTTGCACACACGTATAAAACAGCATCAATATTCCGTTAGAACAGGACAGTTGTCCAGTGCTCTTTTTGTCCATTTGTCAGAGTTATCCCACTCTATTGATTGGAATAATGCTTCAGTTTTATTTCATTCTAGCAACATTGTCAATAGAAATATTCTTGAGTCTGCCATTATCCAACTTTCAAATAACTTCAACATAAGCAAAGGTCTTTTTCAACTCGATCCTGTTGTTTTGAATTCCTTGAAAACAAATTTAGATAAAAAGGGTTGGACGCTAAATCTTTGGTAAACTTGTACGCTACTTTATTAACTTTTAATCTTCATTTTATTTTTATATATATCGAATCTTGACTCTAAAAGGCAAAGTGTTAAAACCCGGGTAGATTTCCAGTATAAATTTGTATTTTTAATTCATTTGATCTTGTGCTAAAAATCGATATTTTTCCATACAAATCTGTATGCCTCTTTGTTAATCCTCTAATCTTTAATTTTTAATTTTTATTTTTACTTCTCCGTTTATTGCTATATATGTATATATGTATGTGTGTAGATATATATTATATATATTATATATATATATATGTATGTTTGTGTGTATGTATGTTATTTATTTTTATTTATTTTTTTTTCTGTTCTGTAACTATATATAGGCCGTAACCTTTTATTACTTCAGTGTTCCTGAGGATGTCATTAGACGAAAGCGCTTGAGCACCTTTTTGTGTTTCCTTTCCTTCGTGGTTTTATTCATCATAAATATTTTTCACGTGTTACTTTCGTGAAATAATTTTCATTAATGAACACCACGCGTCTTCGGCTTGCTGGTCCCTCTCTTGTCTCCGTTGTGTCCCGTGTTTTCTTCTATTAATGAAGGGGCATGCAATTCGTATCCGACGAAAGTTTCTTACTAACTGTCTAGAGGAGCAAGTTCTTCTCAAATCCCTGCTTCCGATTCGCCTCAGACAAATTGACGACCATCCGTTCAACAACTTCAGCAGATTAATTTTAAAGAAACATATTGAAGTCACCAGACAAAATGAGTGGTCCGCCTTCAAAAATTTAAACATCGCCAAACATAATTTTGTAACCGTTATTCCCCAACCGTGGATCCAACCTTTGTTTGATGAAATTTAGAACGAGTTGCGTCGTAGAACTATTTCACTTCGTAACATTTTGGATCGGAAAATTAAAAGTCTCATTCGAAATAGTCAGTGGAGTAAAAAAGCAAGCTCAAACTGTGTTTTGAACCTTTCTTCGAAAAACATTAGTGACGATGCAAAAAGTGCCCTTGGATATGGTATGTCCTTTTTTATTGTTAAAAACCTTCGGCTTTACAAATTTGTTAGTCTCGCGTGTTTTGAAAAACAGTGTAATCTCCCTCAGTATTTGTTAACTAGTTAAAGGCCTCGTTTATAGTGCGGCGAATGGTAATTACGAAGATAACTTTCCTAAACGTTTTCGCGATGGCCTCTCACAATTAAAAAAGATGGGGAGCTCCATATTACTAAAGCAGACAAGGCTAACACCATAGTTATTATGGACAAAGTGGACTACATCGGAAAGATGAACGAGCTTCTCCAGGACCCCGCCACATACAGCAAACTTAGGAGAACCCGCAGGATGACGTCATCAAATCATTTAATAGTGGCTTGAAACGCATTCTCAAAGATCATAAGGACTTAATTCCGCTTTTCATGTCCACTTCACTTCTCTGCCCTACCTTACGGTCTTATTAAAACCCACAAACCTGGACAACCCTATGCGCCTATTATTAGCTCGGTGGGCTCTATTACTTATAAACTCTCCAAATGGCTTGTCAAAGTCTTGTCCCCCATTCTCGGAACTATCTCTGATTCACATGTAAAAAATTCCATGGATCTTACTGAAAAATTGAATAATGCACGTACTGAAAACTAACGATAGATGATCAGTTTTGATGTTGTTCATTGTTTACAAAAGTGCCGATTGATGATATGCTTGACTTTCTTTCCCAAGAATTACATAAGTATGACCTGCCACTACCTTCACACATTGTTTTGGAACTTATTAAGCTTTGCATCAAAGACTGTAAATTCACTTTCAATAACGAGTATTATCAACAAGTGTTTGGGATGGCCATGGGCAACCCCTTATCGCCCCTCCTCTCCAATATTATATGGAGTTTTTCGAAATTACTTACATTCCGAGAATCCTGGGGGTTGGCATCCCTTGGTTGAGGTACGTCGACGATATTTTGTGTATCTGGCCCATGAATCGTGACCTGGATAACTTCCTCCTTCAGTTAAATGATCAAGTCCCCTCCATTAAGTTTACTTTAGAAGTGGAACAAGACAATTCAATCCCATTTTTGGATGTGCGGGTACATAGGGAAAGCCCAGGTTTTAAGTTTAGTATCTATCGGAAAACAACAAACAATTTGTCCTCCGTACACTTTTACTCGGGACATGACACCCACACTAAGAAGGCCATTTTTTCATCAATGTTTCTCCGCGCCCTTAGGATCGCCAGTCCGGAATACATTGATGCCGAATTGGAAAAAATCAACGGTATTGGAAGTGATCTGTGTTACCCATCTGCGTTTATGGAATCTTGTCTCAACAAGGCAAAACGAACTTTCTATCGTGTCAATAATAACACTCGTACTTTGTCAAAAAAATATTTTAGTACTTCCATTTTTCCCGGGCTTTTTAGGCATTGCTAATGTACTTAAACTTTTGAATATTAATGTAGTATTTTCATATAACAATATTGTGAAAAAATATCATAGTAAAAAATAGCCCTACCAATAATTCAGGCATTATCTAAAAAATTGGGTGTAAAACAATGTGATTCCTTTACATAGGTTCAGACGGGAAAGGATTTGCACACACGTATAAAAACAGCATCAATATTCCGTTAGAACAGGACAGTTGTCCAGTGCTCTTTTTGTCCATTTGTCAGAGTTATCCCACTGTATTGATTGGAATAATGCTTCAGTTTTATTTCATTCTAGTAACATTGTCAATAGAAATATTCTTGAGTCTGCCATTATCCAACTTTCAAAATAACTTCAACATAAGCAAAGGTCTTTTCAACTCGATCCTGTTGTTTTGAATTCCTTCAAAACAAATTTAGATAAAAAGGGTAGGACGCTAAATCTTTGGTAAACTTGTACGCTACTTTATTAACTTTTAATCTTCATTTTATTTTTATATATATAGAATCTTGACTCTAAAAGGCAAAGTGTTAAAACCCGGGTAGATTTCCAGTATAAATTTGTATTTTTAATCATTTGATCTTGTGCTAAAAATCGATATTTTCCATACAAATCTGTATGCCTCTTTGTTAATCCTCTAATCTTTAATTTTTTAATTTTTATTTTTACTTCTCCGTTTATTGCATATATATGTATATATGATGTGTGTAGATATGTAAGTATATATATATATATATATAGTATGTTTGTTGTGTATGTATGTTATTCATTTTTATTTATTTATTTTTTTCTTTCTGTAACCTATATATAGGCCGTAACCTTTTATGTACTTCAGTGTTCCTGAGGATGTCATTACGAAAAGCGCTTGAGCACCTTTTTGTGTTTCCTTTCCTTCGTGGTTTTATTCATCATAAATATTTTTCACGTGTTACTTTCGTGAAATAATTTTCATATAATGAACACCACGCGTTCTTCGGCTTGCTGGTCCCTCTCTTGTCTCCGTTTGTGTCCGTGTTTTCTTCTACATTAATGAAGGGGCATGCAATCGTATCCGACGAAAGTTTTTACTAACTGTCTAGGAGCAAGTTCTTCTCAATCCCTGCTTCCGATTCGCCTCAGACAAATTGACGACCATCCGTTCAACAACTTCAGCAGATTAATTTTAAAGAAACATATTGAAGTCACCAGACAAAATGAGTGGTCCGCCTTCAAAAATTTAAACATCGCCAAACATAATTTTGTAACCGTTATTCCCCAACCGTGGATCCAACCTTTGTTTGATGAAATTTACAACGAGTTGCGTCGTAGAACTAGTTCACTTCGTAACATTTTGGATCGGAAAATTAAAAGTCTCATTCGAAATAGTCAGTGGAGTAAAAAAGCAAGCTCAAAGTGTGTTTTGAACCTTTCTTCGAAAAACATTAGTGACAATGCAAAAAGTGCCATTGGATATGGTATGTCCTTTTTTATTGTTAAAAAAACTTCGGCTTTACAAATTTGTTAGTCTCGCATGTTTTGAAAAACAGTGTAATCTCCCTCAGTATTTGTTTAACATAGTTAAAGGCCTCGTTTATAGTGCGGCGAATGGTAATTACGAAGATAACTTTCCTAAAACGTTTTCGCGATGGCCTCTCACAATTAAAAAAGATGGGGAGCTCCATATTACTAAAGCAGACAAGGCTAACACCATAGTTATTATGGACAAAGTGGTCTACATCGGAAAGATGAACGAGCTTCTCCAGGACCCCGCCACATACAGCAAACTTTGTGAAGAACCCGCAGGATGACGTCATCAAATCATTTAATAGTAGCTTGAAACGCATTCTCAAAGATCATAAGGACTTAATTCCGCTTTTCATGTCCACTTCACCTTCTCTGCCCTACCTTTACGGTCTTATTAAAACCCACAAACCTGGCAACCCTATGCGCCCTATTATTAGCTCGGTGGCTCTATTACTTATAAACTCTCCAAATGCTTGTCAAAGTCTTGTCCCCATTCTCGGAACTATCTCTGATTCACATGTAAAAAATTCCATGGATCTTACTGAAAAATTGAATAATGCACGTACTGAAACTAACGATAGATTGATCAGTTTTGATGTTTGTTCATTGTTTACAAATGTGCCGATTGATGATATGCTTGACTTTCTTCCCAAGAATTACATAAGTATGACCTGCCACTACCTTCACACATTGTTTTTGGAACTTATTAAGCTTTGCATCAAAGACTGTAAATTCACTTTCAATAACGAGTATTATCAACAAGTGTTTGGGATGGCCATGGGCAACCCTTATCGCCCTCCTCTCCAATATTATATGGAGTTTTTCGAAATTACTTACATTACGAGAATCCTGGGGGTTGGCATCCCTTGGATTGAGGTACGTCTACGATATTTTGTGTATCTGGCCATGAATCGTGACCTGGATAACTTCCTCCTTCAGTTAAATGATCAAGTCCCCTCCATTAAGTTTACTTTAGAAGTGGAACAAGACAATTCAATCCCATTTTTGGATGTGCGGGTACATAGGGAAAGCCCAGGTTTTAAGTTTAGTATCTATCGGAAAACAACAAACAATTTGTCCTCCGTACACTTTTACTCGGGACATGACACCCCCACTAAGAAGGCCATTTTTTCATCAATGTTTCTCCGCGCCCTTAGGATCGCCAGTCCGGAATACATTGATGCCGAATTGGAAAAAAATCAACGGTATTGGAAGTGATCTGTGTACCCATATGCTTTTATGGAATCTTGTCTCAACAAGGCAAAACGAATTCTATCGTGTCAATAATAACACTCGTACTTTGTCAAAAAAATATTTTAGTACTTCCATTTTTCCGGGCTTTTTAGGCATTGCTAATGTACTTAAACTTTTGAATATTAATGTAGTATTTTCATATAACATATTGTGAAAAATATCATAGTAAAAAAATATCCCTACAATAATTCAGGCATTATCTAAAAAATTGGGTGTAAACAATGTGATTCCTTTTACATAGGTCAGACGGGAAAGGATTTGCACACACGTATAAAACAGCATCAATATTCCGTTAGAACAGGAACAGTTGTCCAGTGCTCTTTTTGTCCATTTGTCAGAGTTATCCCACTGTATTGATTGGATAATGCTTCAGTTTTATTTCATTCTAGCAACATTGTCAATAGAAATATTCTTGAGTCTGCCATTATCCAACTTTCAAATAACTTCAACATAAGCAAAGGTCTTTTTCAACTCGATCCTGTTGTTTTGAATTCCTTCAAAACAAATTTAGATAAAAAGGGTAGGACGCTAAATCTTTGGTAAACTTGTACGCTACTTTTTAAGTTTAATCTTCATTTTATTTATATATATATCGAATCTGACTCTAAAAGGCAAAGTGTTAAACACCGGGTAGATTTCCAGTATAAATTTGTATTTTTAATTCATTTGATCTTGTGCTAAAAATCGATAATTTTTCCATACAAATCTGTATGCCTCTTTGTTAATCCTCTAATCTTTAATTTTAATTTTATTTTTACTTCTCCGTTTATTGCATATATATGTATATATGTATGTGTGTAGATAGTAAGTATATATAAATAATATATATGTATGTTTGTGTGTATGTATGTATTTATTTTTTTATTTATTTATTTTTTTTCTTTCTGTAACCTATATATAGGCGTAACCTTTTATGTACTTCAGTGTTCCTGAGGATGTCATTAGACGAAAGCGCTTGAGCACCTTTTTGTGTTTCCTTTCCTTCGTGGTTTTATTCATCATAAATATTTTTCACGTGTTACTTTCGTGAAATAATTTTCATATAATGAACACCACGCGTTCCTTCGGCTTGCTGGTCACTCTCTTGTCTCCGTTTGTGTCCGTGTTTTCTGCTACATTAATGAAGGGGCATGCAATTCGTATCCGACGAAAGTTTCTTACTAACTGTCTAGAGGAGCAAGTTCTTCTCAAATCCCTGCTTCCGATTCGCCTCAGACAAATTGACGACCATCCGTTCAACAACTTCAGCAGATTAATTTTAAAGAAACATATTGAAGTCACCAGACAAAATGAGTGGTCCGCCTTCAAAAATTTAAACATCGCCAAACATAATTTTGTAACCGTTATTCCCCAACCGTGGATCCAACCTTTGTTTGATGAAATTTAGAACGAGTTGCGTCGTAGAACTATTTCACTTCGTAACATTTTGGATCGGAAAATTAAAAGTCTCATTCGAAATAGTCAGTGGAGTAAAAAAGCAAGCTCAAACTGTGTTTTGAACCTTTCTTCGAAAAACATTAGTGACGATGCAAAAAGTGCCCTTGGATATGGTATGTCCTTTTTTATTGTTAAAAACCTTCGGCTTACAAATTTGTAGTCTCGCGTGTTTTGAAAAACAGTGTAATCTCCCTCAGTATTTGTTTAACATAGTTAAAGGCCTCGTTTATAGTGCGGCGAATGGTAATTACGAAGATAACTTTCCTAAACGTTTTCGCGATGGCCTCTCACAATTAAAAAAAGATGGGGAGCTCCATATTACTAAGGCAGACAAGGCTAACACCATAGTTATTATGGACAAAGTGGACTACATCGGAAAGATGAACGAGCTTCTCCAGGACCCGCCCACATACAGCAAACCTAGGAAGAACCCGCAGGATGACGTCATCAAATCATTTAATAGTGGCTTGAAACGCATTCTCAAAGATCATAAGGACTTAATTCCGCTTTTCATGTCCACTTCACCTTCTCTGCCCCTACCTTTACGGTCTTATTAAAACCCACAAACCTGGCAACCCTATGCGCCCTATTATAGCTCGGTGGTCTATTACTTATAAACTCTCCAAATGGCTTGTCAAAGTCTTGTCCCCCATTCTCGGAACTATCTCTGATTCACATGTAAAAAATTCCATGGATCTTACTGAAAAATTGAATAATGCACGTACTGAGAACTAACGATAGATTGATCAGTTTTGATGTTTGTTCATTGTTTACAAAGTGCCGATTGATGATATGCTTGACTTCTTCCCAAGAATTACATAAGTATGACCTGCCACTACCTTCACACATTGTTTTGGAACTTATTAAGCTTTGCATCAAAGACTGTAAATTCACTTTCAATAACGAGTATTATCAACAAGTGTTTTGGGATGGCCATGGGCAACCCCTTATCGCCCCTCCTCTCCAATATTATATGGAGTTTTTCGAAATTACTTACATTCCGAGAATCCTGGGGGTTGGCATCCTTGGTTGAGGTACGTCGACGATATTTGTGTATCTGGCCCATGAATCGTGACCTGGATAACTTCCTCCTTCAGTTAAATGATCAAGTCCCCTCCATTAAGTTTACTTTAGAAGTGGAACAAGACAATCAATCCCATTTTTGGATGTGCGGGTACATAGGAAAGCCCAGGTTTTAAGTTTAGTATCTATCGGAAAACAACAAACAATTTGTCCTCCGTACACTTTTACTCGGGACATGACACCCCCACTAAGAAGGCCATTTTTCATCAATGTTTCTCCGCGCCCTTAGGATCGCCAGTCCGGAATACATTGATGCCGAATTGGAAAAAATCAACGGTATTGGAAGTGATCTGTGTTACCCATCTGCGTTCATGGAATCTTGTCTCAACAAGGCAAAACGAACTTTCTATCGTGTCAATAATAACACTCGTACTTTGTCCAAAAAATATTTTAGTACTTCCATTTTTCCCGGGCTTTTTAGGCATTGCTAATGTACTAAACTTTTGAATATAATGTAGTATTTTCATATAACAATATTGTGAAAAATATCATAGTAAAAAATATCCCATACAATAATTCAGGCATTATCTAAAAAAATTGGGTGTAAACAATGTGATCCTTTTACATAGGTCAGACGGGAAAGGATTTGCACACACGTATAAAACAGCATCAATATTCCGTTAGAACAGGACAGTTGTCCAGTGCTCTTTTTGTCCATTTAGTCAGAGTTATCCCACTGTAATTGATTGGAATAATGCTTCAGTTTTTATTTTTCATTCTAGCAACATTGTCAATAGAAATATTCTTGAGTCTGCCATTATCCAACTTTCAAATAACTTCAACATAAGCAAAGGTCTTTTTTCAACTCGATCCGTTGTTTTGAATTCCTTCAAAACAAATTTAGATAAAAAGGTAGGACGCTAAATCTTTGGTAAACTTGTACGCACTTTATTAAGTTTTAATCTTCATTTTATTTATTATATATAATCTTGACTCTAAAAGGCAAAGTGTTAAAACCCGGGTAGATTTCCAGTATAAATTTGTATTTTTAATTCATTTGATCTTGTGCTAAAAATCGATATTTTTCCTTACAAATCTGTATGCCTCTTTGTTAATCCTCTAATCTTTAATTTTTAATTTTTATTTTTACTTCTCCGTTTATTGCATATATATGTATATATGTATGTGTGTAGATATGTAAGTATATATATAATATATATATATGTATGTTTGTGTGTATGTATGTTATTTATTTTTTATTTATTTATTTTTTTTCTTTCTGTAACCTATATATAGGCCGTAACCTTTTATGTACTTCAGTGTTCCTGAGGATGTCATTAGACGAAAGCGCTTGAGCACCTTTTTGTGTTTCCTTTCCTTCGTGGTTTTATTCATCATAAATATTTTTCACGTGTTACTTTCGTGAAATAATTTTCATATAATGAACACCACGCGTTCCTTCGGCTTGCTGGTCCCTCTCTTGTCTCCGTTTGTGTCCGTGTTTTCTTCTACATTAATGAAGGGGCATGCAATTCGTATCCGACGAAAGTTTCTTACTAACTGTCTAGAGGAGCAAGTTCTTCTCAAATCCCTGCTTCCGATTCGCCTCAGACAAATTGACGACCATCCGTTCAACAACTTCAGCAGATTAATTTTAAAGAAACATATTGAAGTCACCAGACAAAATGAGTGGTCCGCCTTCAAAAATTTAAACATCGCCAAACATAATTTTGTAACCGTTATTCCCCAACCGTGGATCCAACCTTTGTTTGATGAAATTTACAACGAGTTGCGTCGGAGAACTACTTTCACTTCGTAACATTTTGGATCGGAAAATTAAAAGTCTCATTCGAAATAGTCAGTGGAGTAAAAAAGCAAGCTCAAATGTGTTTTGAACCTTTCTTCGAAAAACATTAGTGACGATGCAAAAAGTGCCCTTGGATATGGTATGTCCTTTTTTATTGTTAAAAAACCTTCGGCTTTACAAATTTGTTACAGTCTCGCGTGTTTTGAAAACAGTGTAATCTCCCTCAGTATTTGTTTAACATAGTTAAAGGCCTCGTTTATAGTGCGGCGAATGGTAATTACGAAGATAACTTTCCTAAACGTTTTCGCGATGGCCTCTCACAATTAAAAAAGATGGGGAGCTCCATATTACTAAAGCAGACAAGGCTAACACCATAGTTATTATGGACAAAGTGGACTACATCGGAAAGATGAACGAGCTTCTCCAGGACCCCGCCACATACAGCAAACTTAGGAAGAACCCGCAGGATGACGTCATCAAATCATTTAATAGTGGCTTGAAACGCATTCTCAAAGATCATAAGGACTTAATTCCGCTTTTCATGTCCACTTCACCTTCTCTGCCCTACCTTTACGGTCTTATTAAAACCCACAAACCTGGCAACCCTATGCGCCCTATTATTAGCTCGGTGGGCTCTATTACTTATAAACTCTCCAAATGGCTTGTCAAAGTCTTGTCCCCCATTCTCGGAACTATCTCTGATTCACATGTAAAAAATTCCATGGATCTTACTGAAAAATTGAATAATGCACGTACTGAAACTAACGATAGATTGATCAGTTTTGACGTTTGTTCATTGTTTACAAAAGTGCCGATTGATGATATGCTTGACTTTCTCTCCAAGAATTACATAAGTATGACCTGCCACTACCTTCACACATTGTTTTGGAACTTATTAAGCTTTGCATCAAAGACTGTAAATTCACTTTCAATAACGAGTATTATCAACAAGTGTTTGGGATGGCCATGGGCAACCCCTTATCGCCCCTCCTCTCCAATATTTATATGGAGTTTTTCGAAATTACTTACATTCCGAGAATCCTGGGGGTTGGCATCCCTTGGTTGCGGTACGTCGACGATATTTTGTGTATCTGGCCCATGAATCGTGACCTGGATAACTTCCTCCTTCAGTTAAATGATCAAGTCCCCTCCATTAAGTTTACTTTAGAAGTGGAACAAGACAATTCAATCCCATTTTTGGATGTGCGGGTACATAGGGAAAGCCCAGGTTTTAAGTTTAGTATCTATCGGAAAACAACAAACAATTTGTCCTACGTACACTTTTACTCGGGACATGACACCCCCACTAAGAAGGCCATTTTTTCATCAATGTTTCTCCGCGCCCTTAGGATCGCCAGTCCGGAATACATCGATGCCGAATTGGAAAAAATCAACGGTATTGGAAGTGATCTGTGTTACCCATCTGCGTTTATGGAATCTTGTCTCAACAAGGCAAAACGAACTTTCTATCGTGTCAATAATAACACTCGTACTTTGTCAAAAAATATTTTAGTACTTCCATTTTTCCCGGGCTTTTTAGGCATTGCTAATGTACTTAAACTTTTGGATATTAATGTAGTATTTTCATATAACAATATTGTGAAAAATATCATAGTAAAAAATAGCCCTACCAATAATTCAGGCATTATCTATAAAATTGGGTGTAAACAATGTGATTCCTTTTACATAGGTCAGACGGGAAAGGATTTGCACACACGTATAAAACAGCATCAATATTCCGTTAGAACAGGACAGTTGTCCAGTGCTCTTTTTGTCCATTTGTCAGAGTTATCCCACTGTATTGATTGGAATAATGCTTCAGTTTTATTTCATTCTAGCAACATTGTCAATAGAAATATTCTTGAGTCTGCCATTATCCAACTTTCAAATAACTTCAACATAAGCAAAGGTCTTTTTCAACTCGATCCTGTTGTTTTGAATTCCTTCAAAACAAATTTAGATAAAAAGGGTAGGACGCTAAATCTTTGGTAAACTTGTACGCTACTTTATTAACTTTTAATCTTCATTTTATTTTATATATATCGAAACTTGACTCTAAAAGGCAAAGTGTTAAAACCCGGGTAGATTTCCAGTATAAATTTGTATTTTTAATTCATTTGATCTTGTGCTAAAAATCGATATTTTTCCTTACAAATCTGTATGCCTCTTTGTTAATCCTCTAATCTTTAATTTTTAATTTTTATTTTTACTTCTCCGTTTATTGCATATATATGTATATATGTATGTGTGTAGATATGTATATATATATATATATATATATATATTATGTTTGTGTGTATGTATGTTATTTATTTTTTATTTATTTTTTTTCTTTCTGTAACCTATATATAGGCCGTAACCTTTTATGTACTTCAGTGTTCCTGAGGATGTCATTAGACGAAAGCGCTTGAGCACCTTTTTGTGTTTCCTTTCCTTCGTGGTTTTATTCATCATAAATATTTTTCACGTGTTACTTTCGTGAAATAATTTTCATATAATGAACACCACGCGTTCCTTCGGCTTGCTGTTCCCTCTCTTGTCTCCGTTTGTGTCCGTGTTTTCTTCTACATTAATGAAGGGGCATGCAATTCGTATCCGACGAAAGTTTCTTACTAACTGTCTAGAGGAGCAAGTTCTTCCCAAATCCCTGCTTCCGATTCGCCTCAGACAAATTGACGACCATCCGTTCAACAACTTCAGCAGATTAATTTTAAAGAAACATATTGAAGTCACCAGACAAAATGAGTGGTCCGCCTTCAAAATTTAAACATCGCCAAACATAATTTTGTAACCGTTATTCCCCAACCGTGGATCCAACCTTTGTTTGATGAAATTTACAACGAGTTGCGTCGGAGAACTACTTCACTTCGTAACATTTTGGATCGGAAAATTAAAAGTCTCATTCGAAATAGTCAGTGGAGTAAAAAAGCAAGCTCAAAGTGTGTTTTGAACCTTTCTTCGAAAAACATTAGTGACGATGCAAAAAGTGCCCTTGGATATGGTATGTCCTTTTTTATTGTTAAAAAACCTTCGGCTTTACAAATTTGTTACAGTCTCGCGTGTTTTGAAAAACAGTGTAATCTCCCTCAGTATTTGTTTAACATAGTTAAAGGCCTCGTTTATAGTGCGGCGAATGGTAATTACGAAGATAACTTTCCTAAACGTTTTCGCGATGGCCTCTCACAATTAAAAAAAGATGGGGAGCTCCATATTACTAAAGCAGACAAGGCTAACACCATAGTTATTATGGACAAAGTGGACTACATCGGAAAGATGAACGAGCTTCTCCAGGACCCCGCCACATACAGCAAACTTAGGAAGAACCCGCAGGATGACGTCATCAAATCATTTAATAGTGGCTTGAAACGCATTCTCAAAGATCATAAGGACTTAATTCCGCTTTTCATGTCCACTTCACCTTCTCTGCCCTACCTTTACGGTCTTATTAAAACCCACAAACCTGGCAACCCTATGCGCCCTATTATTAGCTCGGTGGGCTCTATTACTTATAAACTCTCCAAATGGCTTGTCAAAGTCTTGTCCCCCATTCTCGGAACTATCTCTGATTCACATGTAAAAAATTCCATGGATCTTACTGAAAAATTGAATAATGCACGTACTGAAACTAACGATAGATTGATCAGTTTTGATGTTTGTTCATTGTTTACAAAAGTGCCGATTGATGATATGCTTGACTTTCTCTCCCAAGAATTACATAAGTATGACCTGCCACTACCTTCACACATTGTTTTGGAACTTATTAAGCTTTGCATCAAAGACTGTAAATTCACTTTCAATAACGAGTATTATCAACAAGTGTTTGGGATGGCCATGGGCAACCCCTTATCGCCCCTCCTCTCCAATATTTATATGGAGTTTTTCGAAATTACTTACATTCCGAGAATCCTGGGGGTTGGCATCCCTTGGTTGCGGTACGTCGACGATATTTTGTGTATCTGGCCCATGAATCGTGACCTGGATAACTTCCTCCTTCAGTTAAATGATCAAGTCCCCTCCATTAAGTTTACTTTAGAAGTGGAACAAGACAATTCAATCCCATTTTTGGATGTGCGGGTACATAGGGAAAGCCCAGGTTTTAAGTTTAGTATCTATCGGAAAACAACAAACAATTTGTCCTACGTACACTTTTACTCGGGACATGACACCCCCACTAAGAAGGCCATTTTTTCATCAATGTTTCTCCGCGCCCTTAGGATCGCCAGTCCGGAATACATCGATGCCGAATTGGAAAAAATCAACGGTATTGGAAGTGATCTGTGTTACCCATCTGCGTTTATGGAATCTTGTCTCAACAAGGCAAAACGAACTTTCTATCGTGTCAATAATAACACTCGTACTTTGTCAAAAAATATTTTAGTACTTCCATTTTTCCCGGGCTTTTTAGGCATTGCTAATGTACTTAAACTTTTGGATATTAATGTAGTATTTTCATATAACAATATTGTGAAAAATATCATAGTAAAAAATAGCCCTACCAATAATTCAGGCATTATCTATAAAATTGGGTGTAAACAATGTGATTCCTTTTACATAGGTCAGACGGGAAAGGATTTGCACACACGTATAAAACAGCATCAATATTCCGTTAGAACAGGACAGTTGTCCAGTGCTCTTTTTGTCCATTTGTCAGAGTTATCCCACTGTATTGATTGGAATAATGCTTCAGTTTTATTTCATTCTAGCAACATTGTCAATAGAAATATTCTTGAGTCTGCCATTATCCAACTTTCAAATAACTTCAACATAAGCAAAGGTCTTTTTCAACTCGATCCTGTTGTTTTGAATTCCTTCAAAACAAATTTAGATAAAAAGGGTAGGACGCTAAATCTTTGGTAAACTTGTACGCTACTTTATTAACTTTTAATCTTCATTTTATTTTTATATATATCGAAACTTGACTCTAAAAGGCAAAGTGTTAAAACCCGGGTAGATTTCCAGTATAAATTTGTATTTTTAATTCATTTGATCTTGTGCTAAAAATCGATATTTTTCCTTACAAATCTGTATGCCTCTTGTTAATCCTCTAATCTTTAATTTTTAATTTTTATTTTTACTTCTCCGTTTATTGCATATATATGTATATATATGTATGTGTGTAGATATGTATATATATATATATAATATATATGTATGTTGTGGTATGTATGTTATTTATTTTTTATTTATTTATTTTTTTTTCTTCTGTAACCTATATATAGGCCGTAACCTTTTATGTACTTCAGTGTTCCTGAGGATGTCATTAGACGAAAGCGCTTGAGCACCTTTTTGTGTTTCCTTTCCTTCGTGGTTTTATTCATCATAAATATTTTTCACGTGTTACTTTCGTGAAATAATTTTCATATAATGAACACCACGCGTTCCTTCGGCTTGCTGTTCCCTCTCTTGTCTCCGTTTGTGTCCGTGTTTTCTTCTACATTAATGAAGGGGCATGCAATTCGTATCCGACGAAAGTTTCTTACTAACTGTCTAGAGGAGCAAGTTCTTCCAAATCCCTGCTTCCGATTCGCCTCAGACAAATTGACGACCATCCGTTCAACAACTTCAGCAGATTAATTTTAAAGAAACATATTGAAGTCACCAGACAAAATGAGTGGTCCGCCTTCAAAAATTTAAACATCGCCAAACATAATTTTGTAACCGTTATTCCCCAACCGTGGATCCAACCTTTGTTTGATGAAATTTACAACGAGTTGCGTCGTAGAACTACTTCACTTCGTAACATTTTGGATCGGAAAATTAAAAGTCTCATTCGAAATAGTCAGTGGAGTAAAAAAGCAAGCTCAAATGTGTTTTGAACCTTTCTTCGAAAAACATTAGTGACGATGCAAAAAGTGCCCTTGGATATGGTATGTCCTTTTTTATTGTTAAAAAACCTTCGGCTTTACAAATTTGTTAGTCTCGCGTGTTTGAAAAACAGTGTAATCTCCCTCAGTATTTGTTTAACATAGTTAAAGGCCTCGTTTATAGTGCGGCGAATGGTAATTACGAAGATAACTTTCCTAAACGTTTTCGCGATGGCCTCTCACAATTAAAAAAGATGGGGAGCTCCATATTACTAAAGCAGACAAGGCTAACACCATAGTTATTATGGACAAAGTGGACTACATCGGAAAGATGAACGAGCTTCTCCAGGACCCCGCCACATACAGCAAACTTAGGAAGAACCCGCAGGATGACGTCATCAAATCATTTAATAGTGGCTTGAAACGCATTCTCAAAGATCATAAGGACTTAATTCCGCTTTTCATGTCCACTTCACCTTCTCTGCCCTACCTTTACGGTCTTATTAAAACCCACAAACCTGGCAACCCTATGCGCCCTATTATTAGCTCGGTGGGCTCTATTACTTATAAACTCTCCAAATGGCTTGTCAAAGTCTTGTCCCCCATTCTCGGAACTATCTCTGATTCACATGTAAAAAATTCCATGGATCTTACTGAAAAATTGAATAATGCACGTACTGAAACTAACGATAGATTGATCAGTTTTGATTTGTTCATTGTTTACAAAAGTGCCGATTGATGATATGCTTGACTTTCTCTCCCAAGAATTACATAAGTATGACCTGCCACTACCTTCACACATTGTTTTGGAACTTATTAAGCTTTGCATCAAAGACTGTAAATTCACTTTCAATAACGAGTATTATCAACAAGTGTTTGGGATGGCCATGGGCAACCCCTTATCGCCCCTCCTCTCCAATATTTATATGGAGTTTTTCGAAATTACTTACATTCCGAGAATCCTGGGGGTTGGCATCCCTTGGTTGCGGTACGTCGACGATATTTTGTGTATCTGGCCCATGAATCGTGACCTGGATAACTTCCTCCTTCAGTTAAATGATCAAGTCCCTCCATTAAGTTTACTTTAGAAGTGGAACAAGACAATTCAATCCCATTTTTGGATGTGCGGGTACATAGGGAAAGCCCAGGTTTTAAGTTTAGTATCTATCGGAAAACAACAAACAATTTGTCCTACGTACACTTTTACTCGGGACATGACACCCCCACTAAGAAGGCCATTTTTCATCAATGTTTCTCCGCGCCCTTAGGATCGCCAGTCCGGAATACATCGATGCCGAATTGGAAAAAATCAACGGTATTGGAAGTGATCTGTGTTACCCATCTGCGTTTATGGAATCTTGTCTCAACAAGGCAAAACGAACTTTCTATCGTGTCAATAATAACACTCGTACTTTGTCAAAAAATATTTTAGTACTTCCATTTTTCCCGGGCTTTTTAGGCATTGCTAATGTACTTAAACTTTTGGATATTAATGTAGTATTTTCATATAACAATATTGTGAAAAATATCATAGTAAAAAATAGCCCTACCAATAATTCAGGCATTATCTATAAAATTGGGTGTAAACAATGTGATTCCTTTTACATAGGTCAGACGGGAAAGGATTTGCACACACGTATAAAACAGCATCAATATTCCGTTAGAACAGGACAGTTGTCCAGTGCTCTTTTTGTCCATTTGTCAGAGTTATCCCACTGTATTGATTGGAATAATGCTTCAGTTTTATTTCATTCTAGCAACATTGTCAATAGAAATATTCTTGAGTCTGCCATTATCCAACTTTCAAATAACTTCAACATAAGCAAAGGTCTTTTTCAACTCGATCCTGTTGTTTTGAATTCCTTCAAAACAAATTTAGATAAAAAGGGTAGGACGCTAAATCTTTGGTAAACTTGTACGCTACTTTATTAACTTTTAATCTTCATTTTATTTTTATATATATCGAATCTTGACTCTAAAAGGCAAAGTGTTAAAACCCGGGTAGATTTCCAGTATAAATTTGTATTTTTAATTCATTTGATCTTGTGCTAAAAATCGATATTTTTCCATACAAATCTGTATGCCTCTTTGTTAATCCTCTAATCTTTAATTTTTAATTTTTATTTTTACTTCTCCGTTTATTGCATATATATGTATATATGTATGTGTGTAGATATGTATATATATATATATATATATATATGTATGTTTGTGTGTATGTATGTTATTTATTTTTTTATTTATTTTTTTTTTTCTTTCTGTAACCTATATATAGGCCGTAACCTTTTATGTACTTCAGTGTTCCTGAGGATGTCATTAGACGAAAGCGCTTGAGCACCTTTTTGTGTTTCCTTTCCTTCGTGGTTTTATTCATCATAAATATTTTTCACGTGTTACTTTCGTGAAATAATTTTCATATAATGAACACCACGCGTTCCTTCGGCTTGCTGGTCACTCTCTTGTCTCCGTTTGTGTCCGTGTTTTCTTCTACATTAATGAAGGGGCATGCAATTCGTATCCGACGAAAGTTTCTTACTAACTGTCTAGAGGAGCAAGTTCTTCTCAAATCCCTGCTTCCGATTCGCCTCAGACAAATTGACGACCATCCGTTCAACAACTTCAGCAGATTAATTTTAAAGAAACATATTGAAGTCACCAGACAAAATGAGTGGTCCGCCTTCAAAAATTTAAACATCGCCAAACATAATTTTGTAACCGTTATTCCCCAACCGTGGATCCAACCTTTGTTTGATGAAATTTACAACGAGTTGCGTCGGAGAACTACTTCACTTCGTAACATTTTGGATCGGAAAATTAAAAGTCTCATTCGAAATAGTCAGTGGAGTAAAAAAGCAAGCTCAAAGTGTGTTTTGAACCTTTCTTCGAAAAACATTAGTGACGATGCAAAAAGTGCCCTTGGATATGGTATGTCCTTTTTTATTGTTAAAAAACCTTCGGCTTTACAAATTTGTTAGTCTCGCGTGTTTTGAAAAACAGTGTAATCTCCCTCAGTATTTGTTTAACATAGTTAAAGGCCTCGTTTATAGTGCGGCGAATGGTAATTACGAAGATAACTTTCCTAAACGTTTTCGCGATGGCCTCTCACAATTAAAAAAAGATGGGGAGCTCCATATTACTAAAGCAGACAAGGCTAACACCATAGTTATTATGGACAAAGTGGACTACATCGGAAAGATGAACGAGCTTCTCCAGGACCCCGCCACATACAGCAAACTTAGGAAGAACCCGCAGGATGACGTCATCAAATCATTTAATAGTGGCTTGAAACGCATTCTCAAAGATCATAAGGACTTAATTCCGCTTTTCATGTCCACTTCACCTTCTCTGCCCTACCTTTACGGTCTTATTAAAACCCACAAACCTGGCAACCCTATGCGCCCTATTATTAGCTCGGTGGGCTCTATTACTTATAAACTCTCCAAATGGCTTGTCAAAGTCTTGTCCCCCATTCTCGGAACTATCTCTGATTCACATGTAAAAAATTCCATGGATCTTACTGAAAAATTGAATAATGCACGTACTGAAACTAACGATAGATTGATCAGTTTTGATGTTTGTTCATTGTTTACAAAAGTGCCGATTGATGATATGCTTGACTTTCTCTCCCAAGAATTACATAAGTATGACCTGCCACTACCTTCACACATTGTTTTGGAACTTATTAAGCTTTGCATCAAAGACTGTAAATTCACTTTCAATAACGAGTATTATCAACAAGTGTTTGGGATGGCCATGGGCAACCCCTTATCGCCCCTCCTCTCCAATATTTATATGGAGTTTTTCGAAATTACTTACATTCCGAGAATCCTGGGGGTTGGCATCCCTTGGTTGCGGTACGTCGACGATATTTTGTGTATCTGGCCCATGAATCGTGACCTGGATAACTTCCTCCTTCAGTTAAATGATCAAGTCCCCTCCATTAAGTTTACTTTAGAAGTGGAACAAGACAATTCAATCCCATTTTTGGATGTGCGGGTACATAGGGAAAGCCCAGGTTTTAAGTTTAGTATCTATCGGAAAACAACAAACAATTTGTCCTACGTACACTTTTACTCGGGACATGACACCCCCACTAAGAAGGCCATTTTTTCATCAATGTTTCTCCGCGCCCTTAGGATCGCCAGTCCGGAATACATTGATGCCGAATTGGAAAAAATCAACGGTATTGGAAGTGATCTGTGTTACCCATCTGCGTTTATGGAATCTTGTCTCAACAAGGCAAAACGAACTTTCTATCGTGTCAATAATAACACTCGTACTTTGTCAAAAAATATTTTAGTACTTCCATTTTTCCCGGGCTTTTTAGGCATTGCTAATGTACTTAAACTTTTGGATATTAATGTAGTATTTTCATATAACAATATTGTGAAAAATATCATAGTAAAAAATAGCCTACCAATAATTCAGGCATTATCTATAAAATTGGGTGTAAACAATGTGATTCCTTTACATAGGTCAGACGGGAAAGGATTTGCACACACGTATAAAACAGCATCAATATTCCGTTAGAACAGGACAGTTGTCCAGTGCTCTTTTGTCCATTTGTCAGAGTTATCCCACTGTATTGATTGGAATAATGCTTCAGTTTTATTTCATTCTAGCAACATTGTCAATAGAAATATTCTTGAGTCTGCCATTATCCAAACTTTCAAATAACTTCAACATAAGCAAAGGTCTTTTCAACTCGATCCTGTTGTTTTGAATTCCTTCAAAACAAATTTAGATAAAAAGGGTAGGACGCTAAATCTTTGGTAAACTTGTACGCTACTTATTAACTTTTAATCTTCATTTATTTTTTATATATATCGAACTTGACTCAAAAGGCAAAGTGTTAAAACCCGGGCAGATTTCCAGTATAAATTTGTATTTTTAATTCATTTGATCTTGTGCTAAAAATCGATATTTTTCCTTACAAATGTATGCCTCTGTTAATCTAATCTTTAATTTTAATTTTTATTTTTACTTCTCCGTTTATTGCATATATATGTATATATGTATGTGTGTAGATATGTATGTATATATTATATATATATATATATATATATATATGTTTGTGTGTATGTATGTTATTATTTATTTATTATTTTTTTTTTCTGTAACCTATATATAGGCCGTAACCTTTTATGTACTTCAGTGTTCCTGAGGATGTCATTAGACGAAAGCGCTTGAGCACCTTTTGTGTTTCCTTTCCTTCGTGGTTTTATTCATCATAAATATTTTTCACGTGTTACTTTCGTGAAATAATTTTCATATAATGAACACCACGCGTTCCTTCGGCTTGCTGTTCCCTCTCTTGTCTCCGTTTGTGTCCGTGTTTTCTTCTACATTAATGAAGGGGCATGCAATTCGTATCCGACGAAAGTTTCTTACTAACTGTCTAGAGGAGCAAGTTCTTCAAATCCCTGCTTCCGATTCGCCTCAGACAAATTGACGACCATCCGTTCAACAACTTCAGCAGATTAATTTTAAAGAAACATATTGAAGTCACCAGACAAAATGAGTGGTCCGCCTTCAAAAATTTAAACATCGCCAAACATAATTTTGTAACCGTTCCCCAACCGTGGATCCAACCTTTGTTTGATGAAATTTACAACGAGTTGCGTCGAGAACTACTTCACTTCGTAACATTTGGATCGGAAAATTAAAAGTCTCATTCGAAATAGTCAGTGGAGTAAAAAAGCAAGCTCAAAGTGTGTTTTGAACCTTTCTTCGAAAAAACATTAGTGACGATGCAAAAAGTGCCCTTGGATATGGTATGTCCTTTTTATTGTAAAAAACCTTCGGCTTTACAAATTTGTTACAGTCTCGCGTGTTTTGAAAAACAGTGTAATCTCCCTCAGTATTTGTTTAACATAGTTAAAGGCCTCGTTATAGTGCGGCGAATGGTAATTACGAAGATAACTTTCCTAAACGTTTTCGCGATGGCTCTCACAATTAAAAAAAGATGGGAGCTCCATATTACTAAAGCAGACAAGGCTAACACATAGTATGGACAAAGTGGACTACATCGGAAAGATGAACGAGCTTCTCCAGGACCCGCCACATACAGCAAACTTAGGAAGAACCCGCAGGATGACGTCATCAAATCATTTAATAGTGGCTTGAAACGCATTCTCAAAGATCATAAGGACTTAATTCCGCTTTCATGTCCACTTCACCTTCTCTGCCCTACCTTACGGTCTATTAAAACCCACAAACCTGGCAACCCTATGCGCCCTATATTAGCTCGGGGGCTATTACTATAACTCTCCAAATGGCTTGTCAAAGTCTTGTCCCCCATCTCGGAACATCTCTGATTCACATGTAAAAAATTCATGGATCTTCTGAAAAATGAATAATGCACG
>JAJOZX010001090.1:0-7500 GCA_023014485.1 Bathynomus jamesi
TGAGTTTAAGTTTGTTTTTTTGGCTAAAAATAAATAGTTACCCCCTTTTTCTTTGATTTATTCAACACGAGGTGAATGCAACGAGTCTTTACTTATATAGAGGTTCTGAGTGTAGGGATCTAGGCTTGCTTTAAACCCTAGATCCACGTCCCAAAGCTGGATCCTGTCTGGCTTTGCAGATAGCTGGTGAGGGAAGCTATATATTGGATCTCTTTGCGAGAGACCCGTTCCCACGTCGGGCTAAAATCATGAAAAAGGAAAAAAAACTATGGTATTGTCATTTACCATACTTATTCGGACTATAGTGGATTTAATTTTCCAGAAGAGTTCTTTGTTCCATGCACGGTCGGTTTAACATAATGTCTCAGGACCCATTCTGAGTTTGTGTATACTAAACGGACGTGTTTCGTGCCTTGAAAAGTGGGAGCTCAATGTCCCGGTTGAGGTTTAAGTTTTGTTTTTTTTTGGCTAAAAATACAATAGTTACCCTTTTTCTTTGATTTATTCAACACGACGTGAATGCACGAGTCTTTTACTTATATAGAGGTTCTGAGTGTAGGGATCTAGGCTTGCTTTAAACCCTAGATCCACGTCCCAAAGCTGGATCCTGTCTGCTTTGCAGAAGCTGGTGAGGGAAGCTGTATTTATGGGATCTCTTTGCGAGAGACCCGTTGCCCACGTCGGGCTAAAATCATGAAAAAGGAAAAAAACTATGGTATTTGTCATTTACCATTACTTATTCGGACTATAGTGGATTTAATTTTCCCAGAAGAGTTCTTTGTTCCATGCACGGTCTGTGTTTAACATATAATGTTCTCAGGGAACATTCTGAGTTTGTATATATATATATATATATATATATATATATATAATATATATATATATATATATATATATTATATATATATATATATATATATTGTGTATTCTTGAAGATGAGGGGAAAGTCGTGTGGAAAATTGTGACAAGTAGACAGATGAAGAAACTTAGTTTTTGAGGTATTGAAAGTCACACGGTTTCCTCTGCCACAATCAGAGATTGTAGAAAGATCAGAGGTCAGGTGCACCATAGCCATCTCAGGCAAAACTTGGCTTGATTGTTGAAAGCACGTTTTATGAATCGGGTGGAGAAGTGAAGGGTAGAATCATCGGCGTAGGAGTGGATGGGACAGAAAGTGCGACTTAATAGATAATTGATAACAAAAAGGAAGAGAGTGAGTAACCGAACAGGGCACTGAGAAACACGACTATGAATAGCTTTAGGAGAAGAA
This sequence comes from Bathynomus jamesi, assembly GCA_023014485.1. Taxonomy (NCBI): domain Eukaryota; kingdom Metazoa; phylum Arthropoda; class Malacostraca; order Isopoda; family Cirolanidae; genus Bathynomus; species Bathynomus jamesi. The sequence goes on from JAJOZX010001090.1 coordinate 1,271, forward strand.
AGATGGCCTTTTCCAACCGGAGCTGTAGATCGGCCAGAGAGGAAATCAGACATAAAGACAGACAGAAGGATATAAACCGAAGGAAGGCGGTTTGGAAATTAAAGATTTATGCTAGACTATATCGAAACATTTTGATATATCTAGCGCAAGAGTCAGAGAGGTATGCAAGAAGATCATCAGTGGAGTGTCCTTGCGGAACCCTTACTGATGATCTTGAAGAAGAATGTGAGTAGAGAGGTTTCTATGAGTCTTCCTATTGAGGATAGATTGAAAAAGTTTAGAAAGGGAAGAAATCAAAGCAATTGGACGATAGTTGGAGGGCTGAGAGCAGTCACCCTTCTTTAGGACTGTCTGGTTGAAAGCAAACTTCCAGCAGGAATGAAAAGTACCAGATGAAAGACAGAGGAAAAAAAGTTTGCGTATGCAGGGTGTCACCACAGAAGCACAGTTCTTAAGAACAACAGGGGCAACGCACCATGCACGTACGCCTTCCTAGAGCTAAACACAGTGAGGGCCAAAACAACACATTTGGAAGAAATTCAAATTTCCAGCATAACTAAGTCAGAGGGAGGAGATGGAGGAACAACAGCGGAATCTTCCATGGTTGAGTTGGAAGCGAAAGTTTGAGCGAAGATTTCAGCTTTACCAGGAGAAGAGACGGCAACTGAGCAGTCAGAATAGAAAAGAGGAGGGGAAAAAGAAGTTAAATTGTTGTAGTTTCTAGCTTGGTGCCAAAAAGTTTGAGAAGAATTAGAATTCGATAGGTTTTCACATTTTTGTCAGATGAAGGAATTTTTGGGGAGTCGAAGAACAAATGTTGCACGATTCTGGGCAGGCAAAATTATAAGCTGAATGAGTTATGAAATGGATGACAAGCTCTCTCTCTGTCGTGAATAGCATTAGAACAAGCCAAGTTAAACCAAGGTTTTTGCCTTAGTAGTAGGCTGACCATACGTACCGTTTTGAACGGGACAGTACCGTTTTGTATGGGTTTTTGTATGGGTTCTGTCACTGAAGAATAATTGTAAGCTCAATATGTTTATGTACTTACTTTTTCATGAATACAGAATATTACATAACCCCCGTCCCTTTTTTGCCATCCCAATGTCCCGTTTTTGTCTCAAGGAAATATGGTCAGCCTACTTAGTAGTCGGAATAGAATATGGAATTTAGGCCTCCATGCCCGAGAGAATCAACTCCGTGATACGGCCACGAAAGCAGTAATTATTCCATTGGAAATTGGGCCTTCCGTTTGGCCTCCCAATCAGCGGCGTCAAAGAGCCAAAGGTGCGTCTTCTTGGGAGGATCCAAAGGACGAACTGGAGCGATATTACAGGAAATAGATATAAGATTGTGGTTGGAGGAGCCCAACAGAGAAAAGAAGTTTGGCAGAGTAAGAAGGAGGATGAATGGTGAGAAATAAATCAAGAATATTGGGCCTGTCTCCAAGGCAATCGGGGATACAAGTAAGGTGCTGTACAATCTGCTCTAGGTCATTTACGATAGAAAATTTGTAAGCTAGTTCGGCAGGGATATCTGTAAAATGGGATTAAAGCCAAAGGTGTTGGTGAACATTGAAACATTCTAAAATGAAGATTTCAGTTAAACGAGAGTGGATAGAATGCATTCCATTTTGGAAGTGAGGTAGTCTAGGAATTTTGGATAGTCCGTAGAATTAGGGGAAAGGTAAATAACGCAGATGTATTTAGTTTGAGATTGACAGGTAAGCCGTAGCTGGAGGGTGTAGAATTCGAAGGATTAAGTTTGGGAATACGAGAGCGAGTGAGGTCGTTGCGTGTATATATGGACCATCCACTTTTCGAATGAAATTTGGTATAGAAAAAGTAGGAGGATACAGAATAGGGTATAGAATATCAGTCGTCCCAGTCACCTGAGTTTCAGTAAGGAAGAGAAAGTGAGATTTAAAGGAGAGGTGGTGTTCAACATATTGGAAATTTGGGGAAAAGCTACAAATGTTGCCAATGTTTATGAAAAGTTCAACACACTACGCTACGCTTCCGGGTCTGCGTTACTAAAGCGGGAAAGCCAGAAATGAGGATATTTATGGTACCTTCCTCAGGGGACTCTGAGGCTCTTGAAGTCGATGCCATTTTTATTTTATTTTGGAAAGGTTGTGTCGTATGTAAGATGCATGTATGTGTAGTAACTAAATGGGAGAGAAGTGTGTGTTTGAGAGCATGCTGAACTGCATACATGGTAGATGAAACCCAGGAAAAGATCAGCTAAGGAGGACAGTGACAGAAGAAATGAGAGTTCCAGCCCTTCCTACCTCCTATCTAGCGTCCTCACCGGAGTTCTTCCCAAGTCGACTGGTGTCTACAATCTCTTCCTGTAATACTCTTTTAAGCTCGGAACATTAACAAATTTGTATAAAGTATCTAGAAACATTTTTACTGTGAGAAAAAAGATGTCTTAGTCCTTATTAGGTTAGGTTAGGGTAGTTAAGGTTTCGTTAGGTTAAGTTCGGCTAGATTAGCCAGTCCCTCACTATTTAATAACTTAACATGAATCGTCTTTCGAGCCGCCAGTTGCGTTCAAAACACATATCATGCCCTTCTCTGTTCGGTGGCCGTAAGGTTAAGTTAGGTTAAATTAGGTTTAGTTACTTAGTATTTTAGAGTTATGGATTTAAAAAATCGTCCTCGCTTTCAAATGTGTGTGTGTGTGTGTGTGTGTGTGTGTGTGTGTGTGTGTGTGTGTGTTCAAGACAGCACTTAAACAACCCAACCATTTGAGAGTTATAAGGGCGGAGGTTTGCATCTCTTATTCGGGAATCGTCCTATTTCACCAATTTGATGATGAATGTAGCCTTTTTTTGAGAATCCTCTTATTGTATAGTATGAGTAGTAGTATTTCGTTTTGGAACCATATTTCATACGTAGAAATTCATCAGCGAGAAAACTGAATTATTTACTGTATATCTCGGTAAGTTCTGCGAAAAGTTATTTGTAAAATTCTGGAAAACTGCCTGATTGTGAACTTAAGCGCGTATTCGACAGCATAAAACCAGGTAGAAGACTCGAGTATCGAGTACTCTTCCCTAAACTTGATCAACACGCGTCAAGGCTTAATTACAGTACATCCTAGCTGTAGAAATGTTTTTTTCAATGGCATCCATAATGTTGGTCTTTTTTTCAACCAAGAATGATTACAAACAGTTAAATAATAAATATATAGATAATGATAAAAAGGATTATCATTACCCACGTCAACATCATGAAGATTTAATATCAGACGTTTCGGAAGTCAAACTCCCATCATCAGTGGCTAAAAACAATAAAAAGTAAAAACACAATATAAAATTGGTGAAAGACAAGTCAGGCAGGTGCATAATTAACTTAATTAAAAAAAAAATAGTTTCAATAGCACACCAACAAGAATAAAATTACAATAACGACCATGATGTCAAGTTCAATTAACTTAATATTTAGACAAAATTAAAACAAAACTAAAGTAGATTACAATATATATATATATATATATACACACACACACACATACAGTGTATATATATATATATATATATATATATGTGTGTAATATATATATTATAATATATATATATATATATATATATATATATATAGTAGGCCGGGTCGAAAATGGTAAATTTTTATTTCTTAAAAAGTACACTGTGTGAGAAGTTTCATTTTATCATCTTAACAAAATATTAAAATATCAAGCATGTTCTACCCCTGCTACCCCTAGCACATACCCCCCCTTTTTTACCCTTAAAAGTACACTATGTGAGGTTTTTTTTTATCACTTTAACAAAATATTAAAAATCAAGCATGTACCTTACTACCCCTATCACATGCCCCTCTTCCCTTTTTTACCTTCATATTTGCATATATTTAATGTTGTTATATGTTACATGATAAGTTGTTTGTTTAATGCTTGATATTTTTATGTTTCAGATAAATAGAAATAATTTTTCAGATAAATAGAAATAATTTGCATTTGCTTTAATTATAATTTGAATTATCATAAATTATAAATTACATATAATTTGATTTTACCGTACTTCTGAATATAAAGTATGACTACTAGAAGCAAGTCCTCAAATGCAGCCTTTTAATATCCTACGGAATTCCCAGCAGCCATGACTACTTCAAAAGCAGATGTTGTGAGAAACTACCTTTTTGTGCGCCGTCGTGAATAAGCTAAATCAAAAGGATCAGCAACTGCTAATGATTGTTACTGGTTACAGGGTTGTTGTAAAAGATATTGAAGACATTTGGATGAAATTTTCTTTTCCTACTATTAACACCAAGTCTTAAAGTCAGTCAACTAATACAGAAGCCTCAAAATTTAACAAGGTGCCGTTACATCGAAGAAATGAAAGTTTTGCCTTAAAAGTAGCTCAGTATGATGAAATATTTGATATATCTTCTTGTGAATGCTATGATAAGGGAATTGATAGGAAATCTTGCAGGTGTAAGGATAAAATACCAATGGCAGAATGGGAATCTTTTGTGGGTCAAAAACAAAGAAAAAATCAGTTAGGACCAATTGATCGCATAGCTAGTTCAACAAAGAAGAGATCTTTAGCAAGAGCACAAGAAGCACAAAACCGTCAACTAAAAGTACAAGAAGAAATGACTGAAGCCACCAATGTTTTACCATCGGAATTTATAGAAAATACCGAAGAAAACATGGCTGTAGATTCAGAGAATCAGGATATACATTATGAGGCCGATTTAGAATTGACTGAGAATATTCAGAACAGGCACTCCTATACAAACCTAGCATTAACAGCAGATCGTTATCGTGTAAGTTGTAGAGCTGCAGCTGCAATAGTCAATGCAGCTTTAAAAGATATGGGGATCCTTAACCACACCAACATGCTTGACAGAAAGAAATTAGAAAGAGAAAGAAATCGCATGGGTGAAACAAATACTTTTAGATCTAAATCCGAAAATTTGTAGATGAAGTGCCTTGGATTTGATGAAAGCTTAAAACTAGTTTCAATATTCGGTCATCAGCATCACGATATTTTTTTAACTTTGAAGGTGGAGTATGACCTCCTACAAGTTGTTCGAGATACATATCTCGACTCTTCTGTATTTTGTATAAGGCATCTATAAATTTCCAGATAGTATTTTTGTTCCTGGTACCCAGCCATGGTGGGCACATGTTAATACATTATCATCTGTATAATTTAGGTCTCGGGGGTACGGGGGCGGAGCCCCCGTAAAGATCACCCACCACAAACTGTTCGGTATTGTGTTTTTTGCGTCCATTGAGTTCATGGCAGCCTGAAATTAACGCAAGGAAACTATCCAACATTATTTGGCAACGGTGCATTCGGAGTTGAGTTGGCGGCGATGAGTTGGCTGGAGTTGAGTTGGCTGGAGGTGAGTTGGCTGGAGTTGAGTTGGCTGGAGTTGAGTTGGCTGGAGTTGAGATGGCGGTGATGAATCATACCCTACCGCTGAAGAGGGAATCGAAAGACGCCTATGATTAGGACCAGTATACTTGAATATGTGTAGAAGTCGGGGTCAGTATAAGGCGGCCATAAGGCGATGTAAACAGGAAGAAGAGTCTATTCGAGCATCAAAAGCCTGTGAAGCTCGCATAAATAACGATAATAAAAAATGTTGGAAAATTATTAAGAATCAAACGGGTGTCAAAAATGTCCTCCCTCCGACAATCGATGGGGTGTCGGGGGAGGATGAAATTGCAAAGCTGTGGAAAAACCACTACTTTAACATTCTTAGCAGTGTGAGTAGGGATAATCTTAAGATAGATTGCAGCGAAACGATTGTGAGAGGGACAACGGAAAATACTTTGATATCATTTTCTGAAGTAAGGAGGTTAATTAAAGAATTAAAGACTGGTTCTGCGTCAGGGGTAGATGACTTATCGAATGAGGACTTAAAATATGCAAATGACGTAGTATGTCTGCATATATCATTGCTCCTATCAGCTATGCTTACTCATAGCTATATCCTTGCAGAGTTCATGAGGGTATATATCTTGCCCCTGGTCAAAAATAAGTACGGAGACATTCTGTCCAGCAATAATTACAGGCCTATTGCTGTCGATTCCTGCTTCTCGAAACTACTAGAAAAACTGTTGTTACGCCGATTAAATGATTTCCTATGGACATCTAATCACTTTGGCTTTAAAAGGTCCCACTCAACTGACCTGTGTATCTATGTACTTAAAGAAACAATATCTAAATACATTGACAGTAATTCAATTAT
>JAJOZX010001090.1:12500-127500 GCA_023014485.1 Bathynomus jamesi
GACGGCAGCCGGCTAAGATCGAGTGGCGTTACTTGACGAAGGATGGAGATTGACTTCTAAAAAGTGAACATGCGAGAAAGAAGCAATGAGCAAAATGAGGTCGATTTGAAGTGAACTTGCGCTTATATAGGCATTGATGACGCGTAGTTTTCGCGGGCATTTTAGAAACAAAACCAAATTTGATTTTCTCTTTGTGGGCTTGTTCCTGCCGACGTGTTTGATTTTTATTGCCGTTTACTTCCACAAACCGTATAAGAGGCGCGATGAAAGGAATTTTCGGTCGGCCTCTAAATACACACACACAGTGTATATTAGGGTGGCCCTTATTTTCCAACTTTTGAAATTACTTGCTCCCAACCCCTAATCTTCTTCCAATATATAAAAAAGTGCTCTGTGCAAAATTTCAGCTCAATTGGGCTATATTAAGGTGGCCCCCAAAGGCCCTAAAGTTTCAAAATTCACTGATAATTGGTATTTCTAATATAAAACCTTTATAATTCATTTGCAAACTTTGTTTGGGAAAATAATCACAAAGCATAATCAAACTTTCTAGAACCTTCCAGAAGCGTTTTTTTTACGCACTTATGATACTTTTCAATTTCCGTGAATATCTCGTCCAATTTTGGTTTTAAGTAAATAATGGTTATAACTAAATTTATTGTAAATTGAATTCTCTTTCGATCATATTCTATATTTCTTTCGAATAAAACACTGTAAAGAAGATAAAAACGGTTTTATATGAAAAATATCAATATTGTTAAAATCTGAAACTTTATGGCCTTTGGGGGCCATCTTAATATTGTCTGATTGAGCTGAAAGTTTACACAGAGCATTTGTACATGGATTACAACAACTTTGGAGGTTGGGAGATGAAAAATATGTCATTTCAGAAAATCACATACAACTAAGGGCCACCCTAGTGTATATATATAAAATATAATTTAGTGGTGGACCGGATATCCGCATCCGCATCATTTTTAACATCCGCATCCGCACTTCTGACTGTGGATGTTATGCGGATATTACCTCTAACAAATTGTGCAATTTACAATTAAATTAGCTTATAAAGTAGCTTATATGGCCCAGTCATGCACATTTCATGTAAAGTATTAATTATTAATGAACAAACAAATATATAAACCTCAAAATATAAATACCTGGTAACACAGAAAATTGAATGAAACTTGTTTCATTGAATTTTCTCTGGCTGAAACTCTTGAGAAAGTTATTATTTTTATCATAATGAAAACATTAATATTAATTTTAATTCTTATGCATTGCCTGCCATAATAGTAATATCACGAAATTTGAAAAATTATGTAATATATTCATAATTCAATATTATATTGATAGATTAACTAAATATCCGCATCCACATCCGCGGATATTGAAATTAAAGATCCGCATCCGCAGATGTTGAAAAACTGACATCCGGTCCACCACTAAATTATATATTATATATATTATATATATATATATATATATAAATTTAGAATAATTTGAAACTTGAAGGAACACACACACACACACACACACAACACACACACACACACACACACACAGAGTGTATGCCGTGTTAATTATAAATTTTGGATTATCTCTTAGTACAAAACTGCTTTTTAGAAAGGACAATTTTATAGTGAAATTTAAATATTTGTTAAATAGAAATGAATTTCAAAAACTTTTCCCTGAAAAACTGTCATACTTCTCAACGGCATATTCAGATAAGAATACTGTAATTAAACTACTTGTCACTAAAAAATATGAAATTAAACGTTAATGGCAACATTGTGTAAACCGATATGGATGTAATGTATATCTTATGTAATATGTTCTTTTTAAATAAAGATTATTATTACTATTAAAAAAAAAATCTAAATAAAAATTTTCATTAATTTGCCGAGATGACATTTTTTGCTAGAATTGGAGATCAACACTTTTTTTTCTCGTGTTAGACTGTATCAGTTCACTCAGTTCTGTTTTTTGCTTGACCAATCCAAGAACTCGCCTGATTTAAATTTTAATATTCTTGATAGTAACTACCATACTTTTTATGACGGAATACATACGAAACTTCACTTTTAAACTATCGCTAATATATATATATATATATATATATATATATATAACGTAAAGAACGACGCTTGTATAGGAGAATATTCCGCGCAAGATGAGGAGAGACAACGAAACAAATGAAAAAATGAGGTAACCACCCGGGAATCGAACCCGGGATCTTCCGATTGCCGGTCAGATATGATAACCATTACACCATGGGCCTCACTTGAACAAATGCCGTAATTCTTCTATATACGCGCAGAAACCAATGCCCCAAGGGGGCACCTCCCGCATGCCGTACATTATATACATTTTAACTGCAAACACGCAGTATAATTAACGTAAAGAACGACGCTTGTATAGGAGAATATTCCGCGCAAGATGAGGAGAAAGAACTAAACAAATGAAAAATGAGGTGGTTACCTCATTTTTTCATTTGTTTCGTTCTCTGTCCTCATCTTGCGCGGAATATTCTCCTATACAAGCGTCGTTCTTTACGTTAATTATACTGCGTGTTTGCAGTTAAAATGTATATATATATATATATATATATATATATATATATATATATATATATATACTTCCTCAGAAAGAAAGGTATGTGTCATAATAACGCCATACTTGAATGTTAGCCATTGTATTGTAAAACTTTAAAATAAAGAAGTTGAAAAAGGTGTTTCATTAATTAAACAAATGTTGATTTAGGCCAAACTACACAAAAAAAGTTTAGCTGAGCACGCGTTCTTAAAGTGAGTTTAAAGGAGTGCCGTTGAAAACATTCAATGTTTAATGAAAAAAAACACGTTTTTTATTTATATATTTATTTACTTTTATCTTTTGTGAAGATAAATTTTTATCGCTGGAAAAATATGATCATCGCTTTTAAGTGATGGAAAGAAGACGCGTTTTCCGTTCAAAAAAGAGAGGAAATTTAGGGAAGACCTTTTGTCGTCTTTATTATAATTTTTTTTATTATTCACTTTTGGTTTAAGTAAAGTGTGGCGAACATTTATTATAAGTAAAAATGTAAATTTTATTTTTTATGAACATAAGTGATTATTTTGTCTCGTCACTTTGCATTTTTCGTAGGTCGGAGAATACGCAATCTTCCACGTACGGAGCAATTTCTATTTCGATAAATTTCGTTACATTCTTATGAGCAAAGGAATTATTATTGAAGGTGGACAAGAGAGTATGGAGGTTAGCGAATTTTGAGTAATTCTATGTAAATACTGTAAATACACGTATACGATTATAGAATAAGTTTTGAGGCGTGACTATAACGTTGAAAGCAATTCTTATTAAAAGATAAAGTTGTGCCTTTTACTAATATAAAATAAAACCTGAAAGACAATCCCGAAATGCATTGACAAACAGGAAAGGTCATTCTTCCGTTTAAATCTTCTTTTATTGCCAATTAGGCCTCTCTTAAAACCTTTCCATTGGCTCTCACTCCCCAAATGGCTGGAATGTCGACGCTTGTGGTCTACGTGCTCGAAAGAGGCAAAGACTTAGCGGCAGATGCGGTAACATTTCCTGTGGATGCACTCTCGACAAAAGGTTTCCAAGTCACGTTAGAGGAACACCCTTCCAAAGGTCGACTCAAAATTACGGTTGTGGGAAAGCCTGGCAGTAGAGTGAGTCTGACTGGAACCATTTTAGGGACTTCTCAAATGGAGACTGGGCTTTCAAAATCCGAAGTAAGTACTAAAAATTTTAATTGGTTGAAGAATTAGCTCGTTTTGGTGTTTTTCAGAAAGTAATGGTTATCAATTTCCAGCGTAAATTACGATGACAATTTAGGTTTTATACTCTAAACTCATTGTTCTATGGCACTAAAAAAATTGTATAATCCGTTTCACTCGTCGGGGAGACAGTGGGTCGTGGCCAAAACCCGTAGCTCAATAGGTAAACCCCTTTTCTTTGGAAGAGAAATTGGGGCTTCAACTCCCGATGATGCGGGTAAAAATAATTCAGGAGTTACTGTCTGAATCTCCTGACTGATTATTACTATTACACTGGGCCAAAGCAACTATTGGTACCGATGGTACATATAAAAGGTTCACTTAGTAAATATACAGTATATTGATATTCAGCACTTCAAATTATGAATGGGTGAAGTCCCCATTTTACATTCCTTAAAATGACCAAGAAAATAATGAAAAATATATCATATTGTCATTAAAATAAGCCCCTTTTTTTTTTACTTTTGCGCAGATTTTAAATCAATTGTCAACTGATTCGAAATGGAGACAGATAACTTCATCGATGTCACAACTTCTTCAGATGAAGTGGATTTCTCATAATGGTCTTCCTGAAGAGGTTTTGAGACTGGCGAAATCTTCGTATGGAGCGGATGTCAATCAAACTTTTAGGTATTTTCTTGGCGACTGTTTGCATTAATTTGCCTTTCATGAAAAGCGTGAATAACAGCACTGAAATACTTTGTCCCATTCAACAACATATATATATATATATATATTATATATTTATATATATATATATATATATACATACAGGGTGCTTCAAAAAATGTTACCACTTAGTATAGAGGTGCTTCAAAAAATATATTTCATTACTGTGTATTTATTATTAAAAATTATTATTATTATTGTTATTATTAAAACAAGCAAATAAACACACAAATACTTATATAAATCCCCCCCCCCCAAGAAAAAAATACTTCATAAACAAAAAAACAAACTATAAGCGGTAAGCAATGACATATTAGCGCCATATAAGTGGTAACATTTTTTGAAGCACTTTGCGTGTGTATATATATTATATATATATATATATATATTATATATATATATATATATATAAACCTTTGGTTTGCTTCCGCCAGAATTGTTCATTCTGACGAAGGTCAAGCTTTTCACTCCACCTTACACCTACAGTTTAACGTGGAATCTGAACCACGCCCGACCAGCAGCCCAGCGTCTAGGCCACCCAGGGTACCCATTTATTTACCAACCACTTTCTTTATTGTGTGGAAGGATGAACAGCTGGGTTTTGCTGCGCGCCGGCGACGCTAACCACTACACCACCAAGGTGCATATATATATATATATATATATATATATATATATAGGTGGTGCAGTGGTGGTATAAGGTGGTGGTGGTGTACATATTCAAAATGCATTTGAAAGAAAACTGAAATCATAAGATATTTTTGGAAATGTAGCCTGTTATTTTTGCTAGGCTTAAGTTCTATTTTCTGCTCATATGTTCATTCGCCGTTAGACCTTCGTGTGTCAACATTGCATTCCGTATTAGACCTTCATGGTGTCAACATTGTTAAATTTTTTGTTATACCTTCGTAATTAGAATATTCTCTCTCTCTGATAATATTCCTTATTATTTTTCATTTACATAGTTTTCCTTTGTTAAGAAACGAAATTATTTTCAGTTTGTAGTTTTCGTGGTCAACATTTGTGCTATTGACATTCGTGATAAAATTAATACAGTTCGTCAAGAACGGTTTATAAGTAACGAATTTAGCTGTCTTTAAGTTCGTGTATACGTCTACCTCTTTCGTCTAACTCTTTCGTCCCTTTCGCCTTTGTCTTTCATCTGGTACTTTTCCTTCCTCCTGGAAGATCGCTTTCATTCGGCCTGTCCCAGAGATGGGCGACCGCTCTCAACCTTCCAACTATCGTCCAATTGCTTTGATTTTTTTCCTTTCTAAAGTTTTTGAATCTATCCACAGCAGCAAGATTCTTAAAAAATCTCTCTTCTCACAATCTTCTTTCAGAGTGCCAGTATGTGTTCCGCAAGGGAAGCTCTACTGGCGATCTTCTTGCATATCTCTCTGACTCTTGGTCATCCTCCTTTAGGGATTTCAGTGAAACTTCTGCTATTCCTTTTCTGTCCAACTATCTAACGCAAGGGTTAATCGGTATTTTCAATCTTTCATCTACTCAACCGGTCAACTTTGGGAACATTCTTCCTCAATTCATCTTTCTCCCTGTCTCTGACCGCCAATCTTTCAAACGCAGAGCGCCTAGTCATCTGGAAAACCCCGGCCCTTGATTTTGGCTCTCTTCTTCTCTTGGGGGAGTGGCGTTTTTTCGGGCATTCGCCCTTGGCCCCTCCTTCCTGCATTATAAAAGAAAATATATATGGACAGTAGGGCGGTGCTGAAAAATCGAATTAGAAATATTTTAATGGGTCATATCATTTTTACATTCCATTTGGTAGTTTTATTGATTATCTGAAATATGAGCTAAATATTTTTATATTTAGGGGTGCCGCATCCCCCTTGAATCTATTCTACATGAGATACATGAATGAATTTCTTGAAAGGTAGTGAAAGATAAATTGATATTATAATTTATTGAAATAAATCACAACATTTAACTAAAATATGACCGAAAATGCTTTGGAAAATGGCAAACATCCAAGTAATGAAAAAATTAAACATAGACGAAAAATCCTTTAATGTAATAATGTACCCTTTACAACTGACTTCATTGCACTGGAAACTGCTTACTGTGTTGTGTGACGACCTGTAGTAATGCTCTTTTTTGAGACTAATCTTTGGTCAGGATATTGTTATATTCTTGAGTAAGTGCTATCTTTCGTTCTGCAATGTCGTTGACAACACTGAGACCTGAAATAAGATTCTGCCCCTTAACATACTCAGAATTTTACGGCCAGGTCTCAGGGAACACTGTTGAAATGTTTAAGATCCGAAAGAATCGCATCGTCTTCCTTATCACAAACTCTGAAATTTTTATGGTAGGAACCTTCTCTAGAGAAATTTCTGGCCGGATAGAAGGTCTGTCGGTGGATACGGAATTCTTTTTTAAAGCCTGAACCATCTGCCTCTTGACAGTAAAGTTTATAGAGTCGTCAAAGAAAGACAATCCAATATTCTCCTCGTTCAAGTACCATGTGTGGCGAAGCATTGCTGTTGTAGCAACTCTTGCAACGTCAGGGTCAATATCATAGTACTTGACCAAAGCTTTCAGTGTTTTCAATTCATTATCAGGGGACTGAATCGTGTTTGCTGCGGTAAGTAGCATGGGCGCAAAATGGGAGAGAGAGCATGAATGTTGCAATGCAATTGCAAATGTTGATCAATATTGCAAGATGTTGCAAAGGGGCTATCAACAAAGTTGTAGGGGTATGCAATGAAGGGGGGTTATGCAATGAAGGGGGAGGGGTTATGCAAAGAGGGAGGGGAATGTTGCAAGAGCAACAAGGGGTTATGCAACTTGGAGGCGGAGTTATCCCCTAAGAGAAAGAGAGGAGAGAGAGGAAGAGAGGTGTTCGCCTGGCAGGAGCCAAACGCATATTAAGACTTCATCTGAGCGCCCACTGTCTTATTAGGTGTAAATCCGCCAGTTGGCTTAATCCGCCAGCTGGCTTAGAAGGCGTAAATGGCTTGTACAGGTTCAGTTGCCAGATTGCGCTATTTATTTAATTAAAGCATATTATTGACAGTTGGCTTAGAATTCTGTCAGTCGGTTTAGAAGGCGTAACCAGCCACTTGGTATAATTAAATAATAATATCGTTTACAACGAAAAGAATTAAATAAAACACCATTACATCATTCTGTTTATTTAGACGAATTATTCCAGAAATATATAGAAAATATATCAAACGATGGAATGATAAAAAAATAAAATAAAAAATAATAATAGTATAAGAAATATGAACGAGGAATATGTATATAATAAAAAAAAATAAATAAAAATTATAACCATCAATATAACAGTACAGGAGAAATATACACACAATTATGTTAAATAATTAAATATACCGTATTGAAAATAAATACATACACTTATCTTCTACTGCAAAAAAAAAAATAAAAATAAGAAATACAAAACGATGGAGTATAACCATCAATATAGCAGTACAGGAGAAATATATATATATATATATATATATATATATATATATATATATATATATATATATACACACAATTATGTTAAATAATTAAATATATTGAAAATTCATCAAAATACATTCACTTTGTTCTACTGCGCAAAACACTAAACTCACACGTAATCGAGTCTACAATCACATCATTATTGCTTTGCACTACGCAGAACGCGGCTTAATATTATTTCACCGCTCAAGTTATAGGGAAACCTATACTCTATATAAATGGCCTTCATATCGTTCAGTACTACTTTTGTGCCCACTTTACATCCGGTTGGCAAGTTATCTTTAAATACGTCTAGAATACAATCAAAAGCACGCACAAAGAGGTCATCGTTAGCCACAACGTCATTATTAAATACAAGTTTATAAACACTCCTTTCCAATCGGGTTTATTTTTACCAACCCGAGCTTTTCAATCGTGAACTCTTCTTCACACTGCATAGCGGCAGTTGAAATAATCTTCTAAGTCGTTACGACAGCTGCTCATTATATAAAGAAATAGTTCTTCAGGGTGAACGGTGTAGGTGAGCTCAGCCCTGTACCGCTCAAGTGCTTTGTACCAAAGTTCATGATATTTCAAAGAGTCTAAACCTTTTAAATAAGCATCCAGCTCTAGACCATTCTCGCCTTGTTCAGTCCTACACTCGGTAAACCCATCGAGCAGAGCGGTGTATGCGTATTCAAGAACCGTATCAAAATAAAGCATATCCGTAACACGCGCATCTAATATAGGCTTCAGCTTGCGGAATCCGACGATTTCAAACATTCTGTCGAGGATGAAACGGTTTCGCGTAGGGACAAGAGCGTTATTATCAGAAGCATTCTTCCACATCAGCCGTATATCAATGCATGGCCGATCGTTATTTATACACAACGTACAAACAACGGCATATGAGGGGTGTCACTAATCTGCTCTCTTCTTGTACCTACACCTGCAGGAATTTTATAACAATCCTCACTCCACTTCTCAATTACCACGGAGATTCTATTCATCTCCTCAACACTTAATAAACAACATTCCGTTTGTTTGTTTGTTTACAAGTCGTTTCCAGTACATAGTTAATGGCACCGGTTTTACGCCTGAACACGCGCAACGACTTCGTCACGGACACATCGTACACGGCGTTGAGAATGCTGCTCAAAGGAAGTTCCATCGTATTCGAGGAGCGCACGTCCAGTCGGTTCAAGCTCTGAGATGACTATGAGCCACATGCAACGGATCGGCTCGACGGGAGGAGTGAGTCACACCATAAGCTAATGAAACGTGTACGGCGCTGTTCCAACATGAATACTTGTATCCCATTATATTGGGTAGGTGTTTTGAGAAATTTTCCGATACATGAAGCAATATCGGTTTTAATGTTTTATCACTCCCACTCCCCAGAATACGCACCAGACATTTTTGCATAGGGGGATTTTCACGAACTAAACACATTTTATTCACACTCCGGCGCACTATTTGAGAGAAACATATGACCATATTTTTCCTTTTTGCTTAGCATGCGATACTCATCTCTAAATTCTGTTAAATACTCACGCAGACCTTTAGCCACAACATGAATACTTGTATCCCATTATATTGGGTAGATGTTTTGAGAAATTTTCCGATACATGAAGCAATATCGGTTTTAATGTTTTATCACTCACACGTTCATTTCCACAAACTAAACATCTTCACAATCCGGCGCACTATTTGAGAGAAACATATGCCCATATTTTTCCTTTTTGTTTAACAATCGATACTCGTCTCTAAAGTCTGTTAAAAACTCACACAGGCCATTAGCCACAACCTCACTACAAACCTCGTCATGATATATATATTAATATAGTGGTAAAAATACTTAAGATTCTCCATGATGACAAGATTTACATTCTCAGTCGCAGGGTACGAGTACTCGGTATGATGCAACATGACATAATATCGCTTGTCATACCACTCATCAACAAGACTCACTATCCATAACCGTTGCTTATCTTCTGAACGTGTTGCTTCTTCTACTTCGCGGTATAAGTGAGCCTTTATGAAGGTTAGGTCTATAACATACTTCAATACATCGTTTGTACTACGAAATCTTAAACTGCCCTCGCCAAAACACCCGTAGAGTATTTGAACATCTTGGTCCTTCGCACGGCTCAATGTAGCCTTAAAAGTATCAAAGGAGGGGGAATAGGGAGTTTTTCAGTATCCACCACATCTTGGCACTTTGCCGAATACCACTTCATAAATGTTGAACACGCAATATTAAAGGTAGCCATTACTATTTTTCTTCTACGGGAGAATACACGTCTGAGATCCAGGGCTTACTGCGATCAACTGAGCACGCAGGGAAGAGATATGCCCAGGTAGTGGCAGGACTCACGTTGCCGATCTTACAGTGGGCGGAGCTTAGCTTTTTACTGTACACACACACGCACGCACGCAAAGGAGAAAGTGAAACGCTAATTGAAACACGATTTATTTAATAAACGAAATATTCAAGTATATATATTTACAAATACGTGTAATAAATAAGTTAACAATAGACATATCAAAGATTATGGTATCCAAAGGGCACGGTATCATAGGTACCAGGTACCTGGTAACGTTTCCTATAGGTGTTACGGCATACCTTTGTACCCCTAAGTTCCTTCACGCCTCCCAGCTTCTGCGCCCGAAAATTGTGGGTACCTACCGTTAGTTGGGGCGGCCGGTCGTCCAAGCACACTAGATCCTTCAACGAATCAAAGTTAACGACCCGCCGATTCGACTGGTTGAGCGTGATACCCTTAGCCTTCACGATATATTTCATATCCTCCCCCACCCTCACCCGTACCCCATAAGTTTTTGGCCCTGTTGAGAAAAATGAGTCGGCGTATGCGATGTCTCCATACTCATCCTTGATCTCATCAGTCATCTCTCCAAGGAATTCACCAATAGGAGGCATGTATTCACCCTCCCTCTCTATGAATATCACACTATCTGTATCGGCGTACAAAACCCTCCGCCCAAGAGAATGCAATAGGCCCCAAAGTTTGATACGTGCGTACGCCGTTGTGAAGCTGGCTACAGGTATGTTTGTAGCCCGAGAGGTATCTGTGGCCAATTCGGTATTGTTGTACTTTATTATGTAAGTATTACCTACATTCACAATCTCCATGACCTCTTTATCGGGAGCGTTGGCATAATCCCAGACTTCACTATAACTTTGTGCCAAATGAACGTTCCCTTTGCCAGTATTCTGTGCAAATTTTCCCCAAAGACTGTTTAGACACAACTTTGCACTAAAGCGCTTGCCAGGGTTCTTTACAATTTGGGAACGGTCAAGCTGTATACCTTCACGGTCACGGTAACGTTGAATATAGGCCGATTTTTCATCTTCGGTATCAACTCCTCGCGGATACCCTGATGCTTCGACCTTATCCTTCAAAAAAGCGTTTATATATGGCGTGAAAAGGTTGGGCAGCTTCTGAAACCTCCACACCTCATGTATCTTCAATATTCTGTAGCCATGGCGAACAGCTAGATCCAGCTCTGGACTTGTATATACACCTCTGATCTTACGCTGGTTAGCTGTATGAATACATTCCCCATTGTTCTCCTCTGCGCACTTCACGCACAAGGGAAACATGAGCTTGTGATCGATAACGACGGGTAAGATCGGCATCCATAAATCGCGTGGGGGGAGCACATCTACGAAAGAAAGGCCGAAATAGTACCCGCTCAAATTTGTTGAGAACACCTCGATGGTGGGCAGGTCAGGTCCCACCAGTTTCTCAGGTGCACCCACGGGATACGGATTGTTCTTCAACACGTAGGGATATAAAGAACAGAAGTCGTAGTAATGGAGTTTCACGCCCTTCGTAGGCTAACAGTATAGCTTGAAGGGATTTGTACGCCCTCCGAACAAACTATCACTGCATTTGAGAGGATCCAGCACCATTGAACGCTTGATCGTGTTCATTTCTTCACGGTACTGTCCATCTGTTTCCATCCGTGCATCATACACATGCTCCCACAAGACTTTCTGAGTGAACTGGGAGCCTATAAGTTGATCGTTGGTGCGGGTCCATGCAAGACTGTCGGCAGGAGATCTACCGTGGATATCTCCTACGATTCCACACTCAGGACTGGGGCATCCGTGCCACTAGCAACCGTTAAAGGATTACACAGTCTTCTCACCAGTGGCACGGTTTCCACTTAGACCATCAACGCGAAAAACACGACTATTAACCTTAATGGGTACTTCACCCGTGTTGCGGGCATGCTTTATGTATACCCCGGTCTGCTGCTCAAGGTGTATGAGCCAGTAAATAGCCTTGTGCCCATAACTGTGGTGATTGTTTCTGTGAATAACGGCTAAGGTGTCTTTAGGCATGAAGTTATTCTTGAACACCGTAAAACATGAGGCGATGGTGGTTACGACTTGCAGCGGATCGCATTTGAAACGGCCTATGTACATCCTTCTAAAGGCCTGAAAACATACTCTAAGCACACGCACATCATTCACGCAATAACGTTGACATTCATCAGCTATATTATAAGAATTGGATTCATTAAAACTGTTGTAGTATCGGTCAAAATCTTCACGTTCATCTATACTCATACATTCATCGTTAAAGTAATGTTTTGGTGGAGGTAGTCTTACATAATTTAAAGTGTCGCTAGTGAGGAATGTGTAAGGCAAATATCCTTTTGAAACTTCAGCGGCTACGCCCATCACCTTGGGAAGCTTTGCTAATTTACAAGGTGTGAATAATAAAGTGTCTTTAAACTGTACATTACCTCTTATTTGCATCTGTATTAGCTTGTTGCCGCACAAAAGACTCATTGAAAAAAACTAAGGCTCATGGAATTAGGGGTGTAGTAATAAAGTGGCTAGAAGAGTGGTTGCGAGGTAGGAAACAGAGGGTGGTCGTTGATGGAGCGGAGTCGTGTTGGGCTAATGTAGCGAGTGGCGTTCCTCAGGGTTCTGTATTGGGCCCCTTGCTTTTTCTTATATATATTAACGATTTAGATGTCGGCAGTGTCAGTACAGTTTCAAAGTTTGCGGATGACACGAAGCTGGGTGGTAGGGCGATTAATGACGAAGATAGAGGTAAAATCCAGGAAAATCTGAATAAAATCGTTGATTGGTCAGTCACATGGCAAATGAGATTTAACGTTGATAAGTGCAAAATTTTGCATATAGGTTCACGTAACGGTAATTTTGCGTATAGTATGTCAGGGAAAGATTTAACAAGCGTAGAGCAGGAAAAAGATTTAGGAGTTATAGTCACTGGTGATTTAAAAGTAGCGAAACAAAGTACAGCAGCGGTCAATAAGGCGAACAAAGTGTTAGGTTTTATAGCTCGAAATTTTGAGTACAAATCGCGCGATATTATAGTTCCACTTTATAAATCATTAGTTAGACCCCATTTGGAGTACGCGGTCCAATTTTGGAATCCGCATATGCGTAAAGATATAGACAAAATCGAAAGAGTTCAAAGACGAGCAACTAAGATGATTCCGTCGCTTAGGTCGAAGTCGTACGAGGATAGGCTTAAAGAGTTAAAATTGAGAACACTCGAGACTAGGAGGTTAAGGGGTGATCTAATCCAGGTTTTCAAAATTATGAATTGGTTCGATAACGTAGATAGAGATAGCTTTTTCGAAATATCTCAATATAATAGGACTAGAAATAACGGGTGTAAGTTGACAAGTAGAAATTTCGAGACAGCAGTTGCCAAAAACTTTTTTACGCATAGAATAGTAAATAGCTGGAATAGTTTGCCGGTAGGCAAGCATCTTGGGTTAGGGGATACTCTCTGTCCTTACACACCCCATTTAAGGAGATTCCTCTGCCGAGCGGTGCCTCCGATAGTACTGTGAGGTATTGAAAAACTCATGATCTTCACTTGCCCCACAAACACCTTTAAATGGGAGACCCAAAATGGGTGCACACACATTTCTACATTACTGTACAGTCTTTACAGCCACACCTACACCTTCCTCCTAAGTATATATATTGTAATGTATATGGTTGTAAATTTTGACTTGGTCCGCAATCGATATGGACCGTGACTTATTTTTCGTTGGCAAGGTACTAGTATTGATGGATACCGTAATGAAATTGACTGGATTCTTTGGATCTGATATATTTGCATGTCCGTTATAAATAGATATAGAGTGTAACATATTTGTGGATAGTAGTCTATTATGACTTGATCCTCTGGATCCAGAGATTCTATCTTTAGTTTTATATCGATAATTAATTAGTTTTTAATTGATAATTATTTAGTTTTAAAAAAATTGGTCGTTGCGAATGTACAGGCAGTTGTTACATAAATTTCTTATGTTCTTGTGGTTCGGAACCCACGTAAAATTGTAGGTCCCCTCCGCCACCACGGAGGACATACACAATTACGAACAGAGTTAGGTAGACTAACCATGAGTGGATCCTAGGGTCTTTGTTGGTCTGATACATTATTATAACATTATCATTATTATAACATCACCTGTAAATATCTTAGATGACTCGTGCTCAAGCATCTCCTTATAAAGGAACTGTGGGTCAAATTTTGCCCTGTTATGGGCGAGAATATGCACAGTCATTTTTTTGAACTTGTCCGCTAACTTGACAATATAGGACACAAAGAGTTTAACAGGGCTATTGGTGGCATTCGTTTTAAAAACGTTGGTCCGTTTACCACATTTGTGACACTCATCACACTCGATCTCCATAAACTCGTCACAGATAGTCTGGCTTACAAGTAAATGTGGAATGACCTCTTTGGTTTCAGCGTTCGTGATGTTTCTATATCGTAGTACACAGTTATACAAGGGCTATTTTTAGGCTTAGCATCTTTCATATAACATACATGCTTTACTCCAACCACCTTATATTTCTCATGGCATGTAGAACAGTGAATTTCATCACATTTATGCTTGAAATTCCCCCAATTACCCATCATATGAAACATACCACATTCACAGATTCTCATTTTCCTGCACGTGCCAATTGATTTATGGAGGTCAAAACAGCTATTATTGAAAAATGTGCGTCTACACACATCACAATACCTCCTCTCAGTTTCAACTACACGGCTTTCTCATTTGGAGCTTTTACACTGCTCACATACCATGTGCCAATCTTTACAATGTTTCACTATATCATCCGCAAACTCGATACACCCCTTCCACAAATCATGATGTCGTCCATATTTTCGACTTTTATCATAACTCGCGTAAAGGTCCCTTATATTACGGATGGGGAGATACGTTGTCCCTGACAGTCCTAAAATAAGTAGGGGTCTTGTACGATCTCACACACAGCTTTTAAAAACATACACAGTTCTACGACGATCATCCATTCCAAATACAACTATACGAACATTCATTTCCTGTTCTACCCTTCTCAGCTCCTCAGGACCCGTATTACAGTCAAACTCGAGTTTACAGTCCACAGCTAGTTTACGGGCACGCTCCACCACCGGAGGCATCCACATTTTTTGGGTCCGTGTATTTAGTACAGTAAACATATGGGCCAAGACTACTGCTGTAAAGCCGCAACCACGATCGGCGTTGATATGCCGTCTATAAATAGCCTGAGAATTGAAGTTAAGGGTATAAGGTGCGGCACTATGACCCACAACACGGAATACACGGTCAATATTTTCCGTGAAGTTGTCCATATTGAAGGCTATACTACTATGAGAGGCCTGCATTATACGGCCTAATATATACTCTATATCTTCAGCTGTCAAACGTCTGAACGGTATTACTACCCAAAAATCATCTGCATCTCTGTCATCTGACCCGAATCCGAAGGACAGCCTCGTCCTGACTTCACGTTCGTCGCGATTCTGAAGGGCAAACTCTACAATACGTTCAACTATGCGCCGTAGTCCGTGTTCAACACCATTGCTATACATGGATCTAGGATCAACCCTGACTATATACCGATTTCTAGTCATGGCTTGGGTGGGGGTAGCGGTGCGCACTAACTCGAATGTTATGCCATCCTCAACAGAATGAGAAGCTGCTGTGGCTGTGGAGGATGTACCCGGAATTGAACAGGAATAAGGGGGTATATTTGAGGAAGGTATTATTGTGGGGGTTGTGTCGTAAGAAGTAGGAGGTTAGGGCTCTATTACTGGTGGTTTAACAACCGGCGCAATTCTGGCGCGCTTTATATCTGACGTGGTGGGCTCTTCA
Organism: Bathynomus jamesi; assembly: GCA_023014485.1. Lineage (NCBI taxonomy): Eukaryota > Metazoa > Arthropoda > Malacostraca > Isopoda > Cirolanidae > Bathynomus > Bathynomus jamesi. The sequence continues at coordinate 28,631 of JAJOZX010001090.1, forward strand.
TCGTGCCTCCGCTTTGAACTGGCGCGTGCTACAGTTATCGCTGGTGAGGATTCATCAGCGGGGATGGATTCCGTGATCACTACACACTCGTCGGGGTCATCTGTAATATCGATGATGGGGTGTTGTACCTCATCGTCATTCACGGTTCTGTGGGAGAAGCGAAAAGCAAGACTGTAGAATATGAGGGTCATCACTTAAATATTTATTATATTTTGTAAATGACCCACTTAGGAGTGTGACGTGTTAGAAATGGATTCTGTAGAAGAATTCAGGTTCACGAGCCCATCCACATGTATTATATCTGGCCCGACAGGATGTGGTAAAACTGTGTTTATGCTTAAAATCATTAAAGAAAAGGGAGAGATGTTCTCAAAATTTGTGCATAAAGTTATATGGTGCTACTCTAAGTATCAATCAGTGTTCAACGAGTACCAAGATGATATTTTGTTCCACAAAGGTGTATATGACGTTAATTCGTTAAAGGGAAATGAACATACAGTCATTGTAATTGACGATCTCATGTTGGAAATGGATAAAACGTTTGCCGAGACATTTACAATATTCTCCCACCATCTTAACATAAGCGAGTTCTTCATCAATCAGAATCTATTTTTCGAAAATAGATACATGCGCGATGTGTCGTTAAATACAAAATATCTAGTCTTATTCGCGCAACGTAGAGATATATCACAAATTGGGGTATTAGCCAATCGAATGTTCCCGAATCAGCGTAAGGAGATTTTGGAAGTTTATTAAGAAGCTACAACCCCGCATTACGGGTATTTGCTTTGCGACCTTCATCCGCGAAACACGTTTAGGGTGCTTCTAAGAACGAATATATTTCCAAACGAGCCTGAAACAGTGTATATTTCAGAATGACAAAGAGGCTAAAAAAATACCATGAATTAATAAAAATCCAACATCGACTGCCCCAGGCAATGCAGCAGATGTTTGCTAAAAATATCGACTCCGACTTTTTAAAATGCATCTGTGAAATCTGTCTTAACGTTATAAATTGCAATGTATCAATGAAACTACCTCAGAAGGCTCGCCTACGCCGTTACAAGAACATAATACGTGCACTCGCTCGTAGGGAAGAAAAAACGAATTATTGTACAAAGAGGAGGGTCATTCCTCCCATCTTGTTTTCAGTTTTGGGTCCTTTGCTGACTAGATTAATAAAATGAAGAAAGTGGCAGTGATTCCACACGAGGTGTATGCTTCACTGCAAAGTTCAAAGAATCCAGACACGGATCTAGATCTCCGTAAAAGTAGGCTTAAAAGAATGGAAAGCGAATTGCTAGCCCTATTAAACAGAGAAAAGAATCTTATACCAAGAAGCTCTGCAGAAATTTCTTCACGAATACGAAAATTATAAGAACCCGACAGAGATTCCCGTGGTTATTAGGCACAGCACGGGGAACGATGGACATGGTGACATAGGACCTGTGTCCGACGATAGAGCTGACCAACCAAAGATTAATGGGTCGGCCACACAACATATCGAGCTTGTATTAAAAAGCACCCTCCCACATACATTGAGGAATAAAGGTTTAAGTCTTTCTAATCTATTGAATGAAGACCCGCCTTACAATGGAGCGATACAGGTGAGATCATTGTGGAAGGGGCAGAGGTACAGGGATTGAATATCGTAGACATCGTCCATGATCTGATGAGAAAGTGGGATAGGCCCTCACCATCAGGATGGATAGGAAATCTGAACAGGTTAAAAGACTTGGAACATGCGTCGCACGTGACGCAAATGAAGACGCCATCACCCCCGGCGGTAACACCTCTGAAGAGGAGAAAGAAGAGGTTAAACAACGGTCAACCCTACCCACATGCCTCTAAAACACGCAAATGGCTAATATATTAAGAAGACGTAATTATGACATTTCTAACCCAGCCTCCTACGGAGGCGTAGATAGATTGTACGGTAGGGTGGAGCGTTTTTGGGGTTTTTTTCACAAGCTTTTGAAACATGGTTCGTAATAGTGTAGAAAATGTGTTATGACCTGAAGCAAAGTGTGTATTACATTTCTAGCCTCCTACATTAATATCTTCAGGTGCCAATCTCACTCCATATTTATGAACATATTGCGAAATTATAGTGATATTTAGAAAAACTAGACAACTGGAAATTTATTTGTAACTTTTGAATTATGGATTGTAATAGTGTGGAGAATGGACCCAAAACCTTATAGTAAGTACGTTCTAAAGTTATAGTAGTTCTAAAGTTATAATGTAGATTTATGGCAAAAAAATAGCAATATTCAGTAAACGCATAAATGGAAAGTTCTATGTAAGTTTTGAATTAAGATTCCTAATAGTGCGCAAAATATGCTGTGACCTGATAGTAAGCACGTATAAAAGTTGTAGCCTCCTAAGGATACATCTCCAGGTACCAATGTTATTACCTAAATTTATGAATTTATTCTGAAAAAATGGTATTTTACAGACAAGTGATATAAGGAAATTTAACTGATTTAAATATTGAGTTTTTCAATGAACGGAAATAGCTTTTATATTATTTGCATTGATTTTTTATTTTCAGATAATAATTGGTTCCATAAATACAGCTCTTCGTTCATTCTGACTGTCACGTAAATTCGTATACAGCCCGAATGATCCAGAACTCACCACGAGCAGGTGGCTGTTTGTTGAGTTCCACCCATGCCCAACCCTACCACCCAACCATATGGACATGATTTATGTAATGAAAACTTTAGTCAATATCTAATTATATTCAAAATTCAGATTTGGTTTCAAATGAAGGCATCATTTTCCGTGCTACCATTCTCGATCGAATATATCCGTCTCTAGATCCTGCTCCACACACAGCAGACGATACTTCTGTAACTAACTTGATAACTCGTTCAACAGCTTGAGTATGGCATGGCATCTTGTTGAAATCCTTCACTTCTCTATTAGCAATCATTGTATCAATTTCATCGTCGGAAACACAATCACGAGTCAATGGAGGTTCAGTTACTGCGATGTCATGCCAATTAATCATGTTTGTGTAGTCTGTGGCTTAGAAATTTAACTTTGGGATTTTAAAGAGTCTAAGACTTTTTCCACGATATTGTTCTCTAGCTTTCTTTATTCTTCTCCATCCAAGTACTCTTACATGGCTACGCTCATCTTGTATCATGCTCAAAAGTATGTTTTCTGGATGACCGAAAAATGCATTTCTTTGGATCACTGGTTCAATAACTGCTCGAACAGAATCGTTCAACATTCGGGAATACTGAATGGTTTTGAAAACATTAGGAGCTCCAAATGCAATTGATTTGCTTTGTTTGATTGTAAACTACATTGGGATATATACGTGCATAACATACGAAACCAAATTTTTCAAATCATCAGAAGGTTCAGGTGTAGCTACGTATAATCTCAGAATACCATTTGCAGTGGTTAACCACCAAGAGTGCACCATCTTGCCGGGATTTCGTCTTGATAGATCAGTACTACACTCGCCAATTGAAACGGCTTGATAAATATCAAACAAATATTTTTGATCCGTGCTCAAGTCGTCTTTGTCAATAGATGGAATTTCAACTTCGATTTTTTCGAAATGAACAACCGGAAGTGTTTCAAATTTCTGCAATTGCTGGCCAATGATGCCAACAAATTCACGAGGTCCAGTGGTTTTTCCATCCAATTTCTCCATGAGGTGGCGTAAAGGAAGCTCATTTGCATGTAACTGACACATTATCCATTGCAAAGGTCTATTGAGATGCATTTCCATAAGCCGAATGACTCCACCTTTCGCTCCTGTGTTCACAGCAGTTCCATCACATCCCATAGCAACTAAATTTGAAGAATGAACGTTATGTTTATTCAAAAAATCGCATATTCCTTTACATATACTTTTAGATGTTCCAAATTCAGAAGTAAAGTGCCCTAGATACACTTGGTCTGGTTCTGCTACCAAGGTTACATGCTCTTCCACAACAACTTTACGATAAAATTTAGAACCTTTCTGTTCTTGGACAATAGTTTTATCCTTGCGACCGTCAAAATAAATACTCATAATTGTTTTTCCTACGCTAGCATCCTGTTGAAGCTCATCACGTTCATGCTTCCTAGCTCTGCGCACTTTACTGCGATCTATTACCAGGGATGGATCAGGCTCAGATGTTTGTTTAATGTCGTGCAAAACAGAACTTGTTATTATGGCAGCTGCTCTATCTGAAATACCTGTACGATCACAAGCTTTTGCAAGTGAAGGGAAGTGTAATCGCTTCAGAGATTTTATATTTCGACTTTTTCCGCGTTCGCTTCTGATGCGTTTCCGTTTTACGGAGATTGGCTCATCAAATGTTTCGTCAGATTCTTTATCTGTATCTGTTGAAGATATATCTTCAAACTGAAAACTTTCTGAATATGAAGTCGATGACATTACTGGCAGTTGTTTTGAAAGATACAAATCTCTACTGCTTTTTCTAACTTGTGCTAATTGTATTTTTTTAGAAGCAGAAACATCAACTGATCCTATGGCCATTTTTCTTTTTGTCCTTTGGTCTTTTTGGAATTCTTGTTCATGTTTCGGTACTCGATTTGATTTTGGGCATTTGCAGGATTGAAAGTCTTTACATTTACAAGCGGCAATATCAAAAAGATTTTGAGCATCATCTTTAAATTATTTTGCACTTATCTAAGTAAGACTCCGTTTGTTTCATACCTTTAGGCTGTTTTAATATAGATCTATATTTTGTATGATAATCTTTTATTTTCTTTACAACGCGGTTGAAGGATACAGTTGGAACTGATGCTTTATTGTATAATGAAATTAAGTTTTCTGCAACCGCCGATGATATTTCATGAACAGAAGGATCTTTATTGTTTAACTCTTCTTTCAGTCGTCTTCTTTCATATATATATCATTTCATAACACCCTCAAATGTTGGTAGAACACGATGACTCAGTTCTTCTCTATTGCCAAATATGTGACAGTCCGTTGTTCTTGACTGCCGAGGCATTCTTTTAGTTGCCATGTCTGACCTGATTATAAATCTTTTACTATACAAGATTTATAATATATAATCCAAATTTATAAAAACAAGATCACAAAAGTGTAAGAGAATGTGCTGAAATGCAACATCAAATACTAAATAGTGAAAGGATCTGATGTGATTGCGCAAGCGGACAGAGCGTAACACCTTACCGCGGCAACAGAACAGCTGGTCTAACACTAACACACTGTGTTATGCTGGCCACACACGTAGGTGATTGGCGTGATAATTTTATGGCGATTGGCGTCAATATGCCAATCGTCACCATGTGTGGGGTACTATTACATATAAATTTGTTTATTTGCAGAGTCGCTGTATATAATTTTTTGTCAAAATAAAGAGGTTTTGAATTTTTATTGGAAATTCATTGGCATATTGGCACCTGAAGATATTGTCTTAGAGAAAAACGGTTTTGTCACTTTGCATTCAACATACAATAGCATATTTTCCGTACTATTACTAATGTCATTTCAAAAATCAGGGAAATCGCTCCAGCCTACTGTACAGATGTGTTTACGGAGTAGGAAAAAAAGATGTTGAGAGATTTTTGCGGGAGCAGGACGCTTATACATTTCATAAGCCTGTGAGAAAAAGGTTTAAAACAGCCAAGACAACAGCTGCTTCGATTGACTCTATTTGGTAAGCAGATTTAACAGACATGCAAAGATATTCAGTGTATAACGATAGTTACCGCTACATTCTATTCATAATAGATGTATTCTCTAGATATCTGTGGCTAATTCCTCTGAAAAATAAATCACCTGAAACAGTTGCTAAAGCAACCAAAACGCTGATGTTAAAAGAAAACATGGTTCCTGGCTATTTTTGTACGGATATGGGGAAGGAATTTATAGGCCGTGCTTTTCAGAACATGTTGACAGAGTTTAATATCAGCTACCAATTCTATACATAAGGCTTCTTTACCTGAAAGAGTTCAACGTACAATAAAGGAACGCATGCACCGCTATTTTACACATAAAAACACATACAGATTTCTAGACATTCTGGAATCATTGGCCTCATCCTACAACCGCTCACCATCGCACGATTGGGACAACACCTAACGAGGTTTTAGAAGAGGTACGCGCCCAGAGATGAGAAGAGATGGAACACCACCACCACCACCACCACACTCTGCGCGTTTCAAAATCAATAATTATGTAAGGCTGTCGCGTTCGGGAAATAAATTCGCGAAGGGATTTGAGCAAGGATGGACACGTGAGATTTTTAAAGTTAGGGCTATGAGACCTAAAGGTGAGATAATGAATATATTACGTTGAAGATTTCAATGGGGAAGAAATCGCAGGAGGCTTTTACCGCGAGGTGTTGCAGAAAATGACATTTAATTTAGGAAAAAATGTGTTTAAAATTTAGAAAATTATAGGAAGCAAAGGTTCAGGAAAGAGAAAAATGTACCTGGTGAAATGGCTAGAGTACCCATAAAGCTTCAACAACTATATAAAAGCGGATGCAATAATGAAGCTTAAATAGTATGCAACATGGCCCCCTAACCATTTCTACGTCACACTCCCGTCCTCCTCGTCCCTGTCTGTACACCCTAACAACACACTAGCCAACTTTGTAACAGAACTCCATGGACCCTTTGAATTGGTTCGTGATTCGTATGAGGTGGGGATATGTGAAATTCAGCTGGACACCCTCTTTTTAAATATTGATTATAAAGATACCGTTTTTACGAGTCTTAGAGACATTGATGAGTGTGAAAAAGCCGGGGTAACTCGGGATGAAACAATACGTATCGCCCGAACTGAGGTTGCACGGTATTACAGTACAGTAGTAACACTAGGTCCGGGCCGTTATGGTTCGGCTGAGTATGTTGTGAGAGACTTAAACGTAAGTTTAAAAAACTCAAACCTCACGACTGATTTCGTATACGAAATCGTAAACAAAGGAAACCCTGCACATACTCTAATCCTAAAATGAATGGCTAACAGAAATATTAAAGACCAAAGAGTGTTCAAAATTATGACCGAGGGGCGATATCCATCAGTCTTCCAAAGAGACACATTTCACTAGGTACAACATGAATTGTCCAGCCTAATGTATCAAATGAAATTGGAGAAATTGGATGCTGGCTATACACCCCCAGACATGTGCTATATTTACAGCAATATAGTGGAGCACCAGTTTGTTGGGGATACCCAGGCACGACTGCTACGCATTGCTCACATTCCCAACCATAGAGGAAGGAGTTTGAGTATTACATATGACAGACCCCATTATTTGAATGTCGCAACTAATCTAATAACCAATATCTCAATATATATAAGGACGATTGAGGGAAAAAATTCCCAATTCGGTGATGGGAGCTTAACAGTGAAGCTGCACTTTCGACCCACTGAGTTATAATGGCCAGAAAGCCTTTCACCGTCTATCGAGGGGTGAGGTACCAGCGTGGTTGTGGACTTGGATCCATTTTTTCAACCATACTACGTACGGCTGTTCCTTTGCTGAAGAGGGGTGCCAGATACCTCGGAAGGAAAGCGCTACAATTAGGTCTTAACATTGCAGAAGACATATTGGCTGGAGCTAAACTTAATGAAGCTCTAAAAAAACAATTAAAGCGTACACGGGACGAAATCGTCAAAGATGCAAAGAGAAAAATGCGTGGTGGTGGGAAGAAGAAGAGGACTGTCAGGAAGAAGGGATTACTATCACGTGGCATTAAACGTAAAAGGATATAAAAAATGAAGTGTTCTAAGCGAATGAAGCCTACGGTTGACCATTTTTTTTACTAATATAAGCTAAGGACATTGATCTCATGAATCATAATTTGTTTACTACTTGCGAGAGAGGAGACACTATTTCTAACTCGTCATGGGACGCTTCATCCATCCGTGTAGTTCACAATGCTGTAAATCGGAGCTGTTCCTCTTTGACATGCCCCCAACTCAAGTTTCTATTGAACACAGTGACTTTCTTACAATTAACCCTTTAAACACAATTAGTTCCCCGAGTGCCCCTATAGGATTCGTGATACCCAGCTCAGGTCCTTACATTTTTGATCCAAGCTGTGTGCACATTTACGCTAAACTACGTATAGCCCATTCTGATGGAACGGACTGCGATGACAAATATGCTGTATACCCTGAAACAAACTTTCTGCACTCCATATTGAACCAGTGTGACGTATATTTAAATCAGGTCAACATATCGGCAGGCATGGGGTACTATAACCTCCGAGCCTATCTGGAAAATGTCCTCAACTTTTCCGAAGAAGCGAAGGATACCTTTTTGAGTGCCGAGGGATATTATCAAGCTAAAGACGAAAGTAGTATAAAGGACAAATTTAAAAATTCTAAAAAGAAGATAGACGAGTGTTTTGGACGCCTGCATCCAGATTTCACATTCCAGGAGAAGTTGCTTGTGAATGGGGTGGATATGAAAATAAAGCTCACCCGCACGAATCCTGAGATCTGTTTAAATTTGGATGCTGATCAAGAAGAGGGAGCAAAACCCGTTGTGGTTCACATTATGGCGACATACCTCGGCGTACGGCGAGTGAAATTAAGTTCACCAAAACAAATAGAAATTGAGAAAAATTTACTACACGCCACAGTAAAATACCCAATTAACAGAGTACAAATCAAACTATACACGGTGTCAGCAGGGTTGGCATCGAAACAGATAGAAAACATAGCCCTGGGACATCTACCTAAAAGGATATTAATTGGAATGCAGGAACACAATTGGGTGAATGGAAAATATAAAAAGAATGCACTTAAATTCGAGAATTTCGGCCTTAAAAATATAACTCTATACGTTAATGGCGTTGCGTTGGGACGAACATTGGATACGGACTATTCATCAGACGCTGTGTTACCGCTTTGCGCGAGAGCATATAGTAATCTTGCCCATATTGCAGGTGATTGTGATGAGCTCGGGATTAGGGTAATGCAGAAAGAATTCATTGATCAATTTAACCTTTATCCGTTTGACATCACACCTGACTTATCTGCTAGTGTAAGTACACACTTAAGTCCACAACAGAGTGGAAACATCTCAGTCAGATTGGAATTCGCCAAGCCGTTAGACGCACCTATTAGTGTACTAGTATACCTCGAGTCACAAGCCCTAATAGAAGTAGACAGATTTAGGGGCCTTATCACTGACTTTTAAAATGGATGCGAATACACTTCAGAGAGTAATGAATAGTGAACGAATCACGTGCCAAATTTATTGGTGTGTTTGCGAAGAATGAATCATTGAATTTGCCAACTACGCGAGATTGCGGTAGTCTTATTGTGAACACAGATCTCATTGGTAATGAAGGGATTCATTGGTTTGCAATCTATTTTAAGAATAGGGACCGCATGTACTATTTTGATTCACTCGGGACTCAACCCTGGAGTGACCCTGTTATTATAAAATTTCTCGATCAGTTGCATATCCCCGAAGTTGTATGGAACCCCTTCCGGCTATAAGGATATTTTAGTAATATGTGCGGGATGTACTGCCTTTCATTTCTCATGTATATATCACGTGGTAAAGAATTTATAAATTTTTAAAAATTATTCGACCCGTGTCACACTCAACGAAACGACGAAATGGTATGCAGACAGATAAAAAGCCGTTTTCCGATTGTGCGTACTCGTTGTATAGTATGATGTTTTGTTCGTGTATATATATATATATATATATATATATATATATATATATATATATTTGTAACCAATAATGTTAGTTTGTATATTCTGTAGTTTAAGATGGTTATTGTACTAAAAACATGATTTCTTTCATTTAATAAATTGATGAAAATACATTGTGTCTTCTTCCCCAAAAAAAGATCGAAACATAAAAAAATACTTACATTATTTCGTTAATGATGTGACAATCGTTGGGCTGACTGCTTGGTAAATCTCGTGCCTCCGTATTGAGGTCCATGACATGGGTTTCTTCTAAACGAAAAGATTGCATAACACGTGTCAAATCATCATCGGACCTTAAAGGAGAAAGAATAATTAATTAGTTCATACTGAATCTTTTTTAATAAAAACCCAAAACATATGTAGAGTATACATATAGTAACAGTATTACAATGTGAAGATATCTTTGAACCGCTCAGAGAAGTTCCTTTAAGAGATAATTCCGAATAACATTTGAATTTATAAAAATATTTGAAACATGCAAAAGATTGCTATAAAAAAATTCAATGAATCAAAACAGGATTTTAGCATAATTGCAAACTAATCTATAATTGCAGACACCTAAATGAAACATTTTTAATGTGATGAGATGAATTACTTCAACCCTCCATGTATATGGTGAAATAATCCAGAACAGTGTTCTTTCTGACAGGCACATTAAATAAGTTCGCGAATAATTGGCTACAAAAAATAAAATTACAGACACTTACATTTCTACGGCAGTCCCTTGCGTCGGATCGTAAGGAGCGTCATTGCAAACTTCATCAACGGTTCGCGTGGGGAATAATCCATCCCGGTCAGCCGCGTTAAAAAGATTAATTGTGGACAAGGCTACAATGTCACCATCTTGATATAAATCCGGTAAACTCTAAAGTTCTTGATTCATGGCGGAGGGAATGTTTATTCACTGGTAAAAATAACCACTGTGACTCCCAGCTGAAAATATTTCCTTTTATATGCATGATTCCCAAGCACCACCCCAAAAGACTAATAGGCGGTTCGTAAGTTTAATGAGTGTTTGTCAATGTAACTGGGCGGCGTTATGATAAAATTGTGTACCAATCGTAACACCTATATTATGGGCCCATGCTTTGGATGCCCTGATTGGTCGACTAATGGTGTCTTTATATTCGCTCCATAGATTTAATGCTCACATCGTGTATTACCACTTGCAGTCTCTACCACGACAATATTTGCATTTGTGCCCATACTTTTCTCGGTTTTTCCCATTTTAAAACCCACCCCTTTATGCAATATCCCTCACCCTTTTGCAACATTGATCAACATTTGCCACTCTCCATCACGACAATATTTTACATTATTATTTTTACGGTCATTCTATTTGATCCTCAATTTTCCCCATTTTGGGTAGGGAGATGGACAACTTGAGCGGCTGCAAGTCGTTACAGGAATATCTTCATCAGAGCCGCTCAGCTCAGTACCACAGGAAACAAAATTAGCGCCGCTACTCTTCATAATCCTGATATAGATCATTAACAGAGACAGCACAGTAATATCCGATGACACAAAGATCATTAGAAAATAAGAAATCTAGAATATCTCTACAAGCAGAATGTTTTTGTGCATTATTATTTTTTGCGGTGATACTGTTCTCAGCTTTCCCAAGATTCCTGACTTGTGGATTTGGTTATATATATATATATATATGTGTGTGTGTGTGTGTGTGGTGTGTGTGTTAATTGCCTTTTACAGTCTCTACCACGATGGTTTCAAATATTTGCAAAATATATGTTTGCGGTCATACTATTCGATCCTCAACTTTGAATAATGTATTCGGCTTGACTTTCTACTTGACTTTCTACTTGACAATTCTCGCGTAGGAGTGTGATTAAAGTGTGTTTAGCTCATGAAAATGAATGTCTGCTTGGGTTGGTAGATAAATGGGCGCCCTTGGTATCCTATTGGTTAAGACGCTAGGGTGCTGGTTGAGAGATCGAGTCCGGGCGATGACATTATAATTTCACCCGCCAGTGCTGGAGCGTAGTTCGGATTCCACGTTAAACTGAAGGTCTAAGGCGGAGTGTAAAGCTTGACCTTCGTCAAAATGAACAATTCGCGGGGATGCTAATCGAAGGTTACCAATAAAGTGGAACTTTTTAATGCATGAAGGATGGGACAGGGATAATAATGTAGTAAGTTTTAGGAGAAGTCGCTTGGTTTTTATATGAAGTTTAACACAGAAATTTCAGCTATTATGGTACGGAAAAAAAAAATTAGGAACTAAAATCTATGGAGTGTAAAATAGTATTAGATGCATGGTACAGAACAAGCCCCGATGAGTCGGGTATACCTATGTGAAGTGGAGAGTAAAAGAAGTCAACTCATTACTTCACCAGGCCAACTCGAGAGGAGGGGGATAAGCTTGAACTTCGTAAAATCACTGCACATAATAATAATAATACAAGAGTTATGACAATTGTATGCATTATTTGAGTTGAGCGCTGCGTCTGACCGATTGTCTGATGCAAACCCTTTAAGTTGATTGTGTGTGTGTGTGCCGTCCTCACTTTCTCTGAAAAAATCTCTCTCTCTCTCTCTCTCGCCTTTAATAAATAATATAATTTAAAATTAAGTTTTTAACTTCAGTCTTAATGGCAATAGTCAGAACAATATTTGAAGTGAAGTGAGTCGAAAACCAGTTTTCAGACAAGATGTGGTTTGACCCACATTCCATTCTCGCCTTTTGGCTAACTTCGAGTTTTAAGCGTATATATAACGTATCCCTTCCTTGTCTTCCGAATTATAGGTAAAATGAATATTATTTTTATAGAATATTTAAAATTGTTTATTATCAAATTTAATATAGTTTAGTGTATCTATTGCATATTATCAAAACTGTTTTCATATGGGAAATTTAATATAATTGTGTAAATAGTCATTCTTTCGATATGAGAAATTTATATAAAGATGGATGAGAAATTGTACGAAGAATGAGAACCGTGTCTTATATACATAGGTTTGACAAAAGTAAATAGACTTTTTCGGTTTGGCTTTAGAGTAAATCACTGTACTGTCATGTGCTTTTATATGCTAAAGGCAACCGTTCTAAAGTACAAGATGTCAAGTAGCATTGTTTTTGAACCACCTTAGACCTACAGTTTAGACGAGAAATCCGTAACATGGTACGAAATCTATCACTAAGTTTTTATTTTATTTCATGTTGCAAATAGTAAGAAAAATGCATGGTGAGGGATGCTTGCTTGCATGCTTTCATATGGGGAGTTGGCTAAAATTTGGGAAACTGAACAAACAACGGGAAGTTTGTTAAAATTTATTGTTTAATATAAAAGTATATATAGACTTCTCATTTCAAAATTTTATCAATTACCTTAATTTCTCTGAAATTTAATTATAATGAATATTAAGATGAACGATTCCTTTTTGCTAAGCTAATTGTCTAGTGTATTTCTTTTATTGTTAATACTGGTATCGTTTAAATAATTAGTTCTCTTGCTCAACAAAATTAAGGCGAATGTCAATCTTGCCTTTAATAAATAAGTAGTTAAATTAAATGGCGGTATCTGGTAACCCCTCCATATATAAATAAAAACATTATTTGGCAAATCAATCTAATAAGGTATACCTGAACAATTAAAAACACTATTTGGCAACTCATGTAAGTAAAATTAAAATAAATGGTGGTATCTGGTAATCCCCTCATATATAAATAAGTGATATCTGGCAACTCACGATCCTCTATATAACAACTGCTTGGCCCCTGGACGCTCATAATGCGTCTGGCTCCAGCCAGGCGAACACCTTCCTTCTTAGGTTAAGGCTTAGGTTAGGTTTCCCTTTGGGGGGTGAGGACATCCCACTTTCTCCCCCAAAGACCTCCTCCGTCTCCTTTCTCTTCCTCTCTTAGGTTAAGGCTACCCCTTTGGGGAGAATTCATCCTCCCTTCTCCCCCCGAAGCTCCCTCCCCTCTCCCCCTTTGCAGCATTGATTTGTTGCATAACCCTTTCCCCCTTTGCAGCATTGATGTTGCATATGCCTTGCAACATTGATGGTGCATAACCCCCTCATCCTGCATTGCATACCCCCACCCCCTACATTGCATACCCTTGTTGTATACCCCGTTGCAACACCTTGCAACATTGATCACCATTTGCAATTGCATTGCAACATTTCTGCACTCTCCCATTTTTCGCCCATACTACTACGGTAACCAAGCACGCACATAAACAAGAGCAGTGAAGAGATTCAGCGCTCGGAGGTCTTTGAGCTCACGAAGCGTCACATTAAATTGGTTTCTGAGAAGGAACACCTTGAGACCATAGCTAACTTTAGCCATCCACCGAGCTCTGTGGGCAGCACCAGGGGCATTAATTCGGATGACTCCACGAGGAAGAACTTCTAAGTAGATCAACACTAACTTTAAGAATTCACCGTAGTCGGCTCGAGGATGGTTTTGATTCAAGGCCTCTGTCACAAATTCTACTGCCTCATTCTTCAGCTGGATGTTAAGTAGTATAATGCGATTAGTTTTCCCGTCAGTACTTGCATTGCTTATTATTTTGGGCACAATGGATGGCCAGTTCATCTTAAAGCGTTTAAAAAGTTGGACTTCTGGTCCTGAGGAGGAACTCATCACTCGATTAAATACATGTGAAAAAAAAACACCTCATGGATATAATGTCTGCAGGCAAAATAAAGGAAATCTTTCCCAAGTTTTTGCTCTATGAGAACAGCAGCACCAGAGCATCGCCCAGAGTTACTAGCTGTTGTATCAAAAGACATAGCAACTATGTGGTCTTCTAGTCCCCACTATCTCAACCACTGCTCGTGCCATAGTTTCTCCCTTTCCATTTTGAAGTTTTGGAACATTGAGAAGTTGCTCAATGTCTAGACCAGAGACAACAGTCGGGAGACGTTTGACCATTATAGGTGTCCCAGCGATATCTTCCATTTGCTTTGAGTCCCATTTAACCACAATAGGAACGGACCAACCAAGATTTGTCTTAGCATCAATAATCTGCTGTTCCCTAATTCGGCTGCGCCTAATAGTCCATCTGTTTATAGCCATTTTCGATGGATCATGACCCATGGATTTGGAGAAGGATGCTAATGTATAGACAGCATTTTCATCCGATACCTTCGTTCTGTCCAATGCAGCAGAGAGTTCTGAAGTAATTACATTTGTGGATCTACGGCACTTGGTAGACAGAGAAGTGCTAAAAGCTTCTTCGTCAGATGAACTGGTGGAGTCAGTTTCGCTAAAATCCGAGAGATGACAGACTGTGTCCTTAAAATGCAGCTGTTTCGCAGCCTTTTCATTTCGTGCATTTGCTGCGGCCTCTCTTTCCAGCTTTCGCTTTTCCTTCTTCGCCAGACTGACATCTGCACATCCCATAGAAGTTGATGCCCTTCCTTCACACAACTGGGCCTGAAGGAATGCTCTGTCTTCAGGGATTTTGATCATGTCCTCTGCATACTGATGAGATATATCGAATGTATTTGATAAATCCTCAATAAAAGCCACCTCCTTAGCTTTTTGAGTAGCTCCTCCACGCTTGGTACCCTTATGAAGGGTCTTCCATCGTCCATGAAGTCTCTCCAGCCTTTGAATGGCGTGCTTCATTTGTGTCGTTGGGATGCGTGCCTTTCCCCAGAACATAAATATTTGCTCTACGATGGCTTTGGCACTTTCACGAATTCTTTTTCATAATTTTGTGATAGGGAAAAAATGTACGAATAACATCTTGCTAAGGGAGACGAGCATCTAGAATTTTTCTGAAGGACTTCCAACAAGATAAATTTCTGTTTGTGACCTTATACATACTGCCATTATTACAAAATATCATATAAATCTGAAAAAAAACAAAATTAATAATATTCACATGTTATTAAAATGAAGGTTACTATCTTGTGAATAAAATTATACAATTCAACACCTTCGACAAATAAGTAAAGACTGCAGAAGTGCAGTTTCGCCTCACAGCTCATACTGAATAAAAGTAGCCTCTCTTGAGACTTACTTATGAGCCACGCCCATAAGACAATACTTAGTTAATATTGGTTAATAAATATGACCCTAAAACACTCTGTACCACACGCACCACACCAACACCATGTCTATTCAAGAACTGAATTGGTTATTGCTTCATATTATTGGATTTTTCGAACTATATGTAACATAAAAATTTGGTCATCATGCGGCTGTTCTAAATATTGGTATAAGAAGACAAAACTTGGCTTGTATGTTCAGTAGCCATAATGGAATAAAACAGTTGCCTGGCGTGAATCATTCCGCCATGTTAATGTTTTGCCTATCACCCTAATGTAAAGTGTATACTCTGTCCAGGGAAAGTGGCCACCTTTTTGACCTGGCCAACAAAACCACAATTCCTAAGATATCTAAATGAAATAAAAATAACATTAAACCCTTTTATTGTTCTCAAAATGAGAAATAGTTTATTTAAATCGGATGAGGACTCTTTAAAAATTCAACATGAATAGTAGTTGTTAAAAAAATAATGTTGAAGGATGTAATTAGAGACTTCATTGAACATTAAAGAAGTTTAGAACAAACATAAACCATTTGAATAAAACATTAATGCAGCAATATGTTCAATGTGTTCTCCATTATTATCAATGACCAATTGTACCCTTGTGCGCCACCATCGAATTGCTGAGAAAGGAGTCTTCATCGAGCTCATTCCATGCTGTTAAAGTGCACTCTCGAATTTGAATGATTCTTGAATATTTTGTATGTAAACTTTTTAACTAAAAGTCACCAAATGAAGTAGTTAACTGGATTCAATCCAAATTTTTTAGTAGCCAATCTTCTGGCGCGATGAAATTGGGACAAAATTTGCAAGTATGCAATGGTGTGTCTAATCGATGACATGGTGAACCGTATTGCTAAAAAACAATTTTCATGGTAACTTTCATTTTCAGACAAAATCTTACTCAAGATATCGTTACAGCAATGTCTTGAATCATTATTTACACCTTTATCGACCAAAACAGTTGATGTTTTACCTAAACGAGAAACATTAACAGAAACCATCACAAGATGACTGAAGTTTGTCTTTCGAAAGAAGCCTGCTTTTTTGGAGGTCTTGTTCTTTTTTTTTAACGTTACCGTACACCAACGGCTCTCAAACTTTTTCTTCTACTGTACCCTTTGAATTCTTTCACGGGATTTTCTTGATTTTCGAGAGAGGATTTTTACTTTCTTTACGACCGTGTGACTTGTGTCCGTTTGTTAATCGTATATAAAATTAAAAGGGTTATATTTTCAGAACCCTTTCGCGCAAAGCTGGGCACTTGCGGTTTTTTTTGCGGTACTGCGGTACTGCGGTACTACCGCACTACCAAACCGGTACCGCATAACGCAGTACCGCAAAAAATGCGGTAGCGGTACTGCTGTACTTTCAGCGATCCTTTGCGGTACTGCGTTATGCGGTACCGGTTTGGTAGTGCGGTAGTACCGCAGTACCGCAGTACCGCAAAAAAAAACGCAAGTGCCCAGCTTTGCTTTCGCGTACCCCATAAGATTCACTCGCGTACCCCTGGGTGTACGCCGTACCCCAGTTTGAGAACCACTGCCGTACACTCTATTGTTTTGCGTGTTTCGAGGCCTTTCAATAATGAAGACCTTTTAATCCTCAAACTGAATGATAGACACGTCGTTATTTGATCTAAAACGGCAAAGCAGTCTACGACAATATTGTACACGTTTTATTTTGGACTGTTCAGATATACGATCCATTTGGAAACGCTTAAATTTTTTTAGTGAAAGGTCTTTCTTTGCAGTTCGATGCACTGAACTTTTTTAATAGCGGTGCAATTAGCAGTTCTCCGTACACTCAAACTTGAACAGAGAGTGTCTTTTGTCTTCAAATAACTTAATTCATAGATATAATGTTTGTAGAGTCCTTGCTGTACGTGGTCGTTTACTTCTCAGCTTTGGTGCATGAGTTCCCGTTTCCCAAATTTTTTCCAATAAACGTAGCACAATACGTACAAACCAATGGCATTTACGAGGGTCGTTCCAAAAGTAAGTTTACAAGGTTAATTACCGGTGCATTATGCCTAGTCCAATAATAATGTTGGTAGTACAATATTTTGTTTGGCATGTGTGATAACACTGTAAAGTGAAAACATCCTCGGTCACCACCAACCAAAAAGTTAAAGATTGCACCATCAGCTGGTAAGGTGACGGCAACGATTTTTTGGAGACCATCAAGGCATTTTGCATGTTGAATTCATGCAAAAAGGGACAACAATGAATGCCACTTCTTATTGTGAAACTTTACAGCGACTCCGCACGGATATCAGAAGAAAACGTCACGGTTGCTTACTGCAGGTGTGGTGTTCTTGCATGACAATGCACGCCCTCACACTACAAATCAAACACGCCAACTTTTGGAATCGTTCCAGTGGGAAATCATGGATCATATACCCCCCCATAGTCCTGACCTTGCACCAAACGACTTCCATTTGTTTCCAACCCTAAAGGAACACCTCAGAGGTAAACAATTTGTAAATGATCCTGATACAGAAGCGGCCCTACGAAACTGGTTAAAAACTAAGGACCCTACATTTTACTCGACCGGCATCGGAAAGCTTGTCCCACGCTACGACAAATATTTGAATCTGTTTGGTGATTATGTAGAAAAGTAGTAATAAGTTGTTGAAATACATGTAATAATTACTTGCCTTACAATAAAACCATTTCTTAAAAACACATTATAAACTTACTTTTTGAACAACCCTCGTAGGATTCCTTTAGCATTGAAGCTTTTTTCCTTGTGAAGAAGTTTCCTAGCAATATATATATATATATATATATATATTGGCTGGACAGATTCCTGTGCAAAGTCCCTGACCAGCCATGCGTGGCTGGCTACAAGGGCAGGAGGAGATCAGACAGCAATTCCCTCCTTCACCAAATCCAGCAAATGAGGCGGGATGCTGCAGAGGGGTCGACCGTAGGCCGATCCTGAACAGTCGTTCGAACTCATCTAAAGTATGTACCTAAAGTAAGTATATATATATATATATATATATATATATATTATATATATATATATATATATATATATATATATATATATATTAGGGTGTCTCAAATATACGAATGGAGGATTTCGGGTCGGAGCGACGCTTGCCCGTATTACACCTTTATAAAGGATTGTTATCACAAAATTTGACAGCTGTAGGAGGATTTTTAGGGGTCACTCAAGTTCGCCACTTCTGTTTCACTTATACAAGATTTTCTTCTCTTTCGCAGGTGATGGTTACTAGAGCAGGAAACCAGTTGTGGTTGCTGGACAAGGCCCCAATTGCAGCGATTGTTTGTCCACGACTTCCATCGAAGGAGCAATGCCTGCTCCTTTACTTCCACCACCACCAAGACCAAGAGGGAAGGAAGACCAAATCGGAGAGCATTCGCCTGGTGGTGGAAACCATTGGCCCATCTGGGAGAAGGCCAACATACCAACTACCACCAAGAAGTACGCAGGGGAGAAGCTGGCGAAGTTGATCGATACCTACGACGCACTCAAGAAGAACAGGACAAAGCCGCAAGAGGGTTACCGGTACAAGGAGGGGATGTTCATGTCGGATTTGGAAGACGTGTTTGATGTGGCTCACTCCTCCGCGCTATCCTCCTCCAAGGTCCCTCAGGAGGACAAGGATTTTCTCACCTCGCAGAGGGAAGACAGGATGTCGTCAAGTCTTGCGGGGGTGGACCAGAAGACAGCGAAGAAGAAAGCTGTGAAGCGGAAGAGGGATCTTGCAGCCACGGCTAGGAAGAGTAAATGGGATGCTGGGGTGACACTGCTCATGGAGGTAGCGATCTTGGAGGTGGATGGTAGCAGCACTGAAATGAACACGGAAGACGAGGATGATGACGACGAGACGTACCAAGCGCCCAGCACCAGCAAGGCCCAGACTCAAAAGAAAAGGCGAATGAATGCCCTCACGGACCCGAATCTCATCGCTGCTTGGGATCGCGACAACATGTCCGTGAGACAAGCAACGTCGTCCTTTGCAGCAGCAGCTCAGAGTTTGGGTCATGACCTGGATGACCTGGTAATCTCGCCAGCAACTGTTCATCGAACACGGAACAAGATCCGAAAGGAGATGGGAGAAGAGTTGACCCGAAAGTTCGAAGCTTCTGGTCCTTTAGTCTTGCACTGGGATGGGAAACTGTTGGAAGATATCGCCAAGGAGAAGAAGGAGGTTGACCGGATTGCTGTTGTGGTGACGGGCGATGGAGTCGAGGAGCTTCTTGGTGTACCCGTTGCGGTGGACGGCACTGGAAAAGAACAGGCTGCAGCCGTACTCCAGGAAGTCCAGGCTTTTGGCATTTCGG
Organism: Bathynomus jamesi; assembly: GCA_023014485.1. NCBI lineage: Eukaryota > Metazoa > Arthropoda > Malacostraca > Isopoda > Cirolanidae > Bathynomus > Bathynomus jamesi. The sequence continues at coordinate 48,664 of JAJOZX010001090.1, forward strand.
AGCAAATCATGGACTGGGATTCGACACCACAGCTGTGAACGCTGGGATGATCCAAGGTGCTTGCGTTCGCATTGAGCAGGAGTTTGGCCGTCCCATGTTGTGGTTGGCTTGCCGTCACCAGGTCTTGGAGATCTTACTCAAGAATGTCTTCGTGCGATGTCTGGGGCCGTCCTCTTCCCATGACATTCTCCTCTTCAAAAGATTTCAACAGCGGTGGGCCTCCATTGACAAAGGGTCATTCTTGTCGATCGGTGACGAAAGCAATCCCACAACAACTGACAACTGGGCAAATCAAGCGTCTTCTATGAAGAAATACCTGCAGCAGACGCTTTCCCACGGCACACACCCGAGAAGACTACCGTGAACTCCTCATCCTTTCCTACCGCTTCCTTGGCGGTCAGGTCCAGGGGGGATTTCGTCAGCCTGGGGCCTATCACCACGCCAGATGGATGGCCAAAGCCATCTATGCCCTCAAGATTTTCACCTGTTCCGTCACCAACTGGACCTGACAGCCAGGGAAGAAGGAGGACTTCGGCGGCTGTGTTTGTTCATCTCCTCGCGTACGTGAAGCAGTGGAATGAGGCAATGGTCTCGAATCGAGCTCCACTGAACGACTAGAGTTCCTTCGCTGCTCGAGGCCTACCCTGACAAGGAAGTCAGCCACACGGCATCCATGGCTTTGAAAAGGCACCTGTGGTACCTCTCAGAGGATCTCGTGGGGCTTGGTTTCTTTGACGACCGCATTCCAAAGGACACGAAGCTAAAGATGGTCCAACGACTTCAATCCCCCGCCACGAAGAAAGGACTCAAGCGGATCGATCCGAAGAACTTCAATCCACAGCAATCCATCGAGCTCTTCGTCACCCGGAGAACAAAAGAAGTCTTCTTCCGCGCGATCCTTCCAGAATCTGAGTCTCCCACCTTCCTCATGAAAGATCCAGAGGATTGGATCAATGACCAGGATTGGATCACGGCGCAAAAGAGGGTGAAAGCCCTGAAGGTGGTCAATGACGCCGCCGAGCGTGGTATCGCTTTGATGAAAAGATTCAATTCCACCATCACGCGTGATGAGAAGCAGAAGCAATTCGTCCCCAAGGTGGTTCGGGCTCACCAGAAGTTGATCCCCGTCAAGACGAAGGAGAGCTTGAAGAGTAAAATCAAGTAGTGTAGGACAGATTGATGATGAAAACAATCCATTTATACGCGTTTATTTCAATTAATGAAAGGTGCATTTCGTTTATTTTCCTTTTTGTTCAGAAATAAAGAGAATAAGAGAATGATAGAAATTTTTTTTTTTCCTAAATAGCTACAAGAAAGTGTTAAACTTGAGTGACCTCTAAATACTGTTCGATTCCCATCATTTTTTCTTTTTAGAACCTCTATGCCTATTGAAATCGGGGCAGCATTCGCGAGCAAGAGAAAATCGAAAAAAAAAAAATTCTATGTATTAATGAGACACCCTAATATATATATATATATATATATATATATATATATATATACAGTATTTAAAGCAAGAAGAGACTACGAGAGAGAATGAAAGAGGAAAGTGGGAACAAAGAACAGTGGAAAACAGAAGAAACGGAGAAAGGCGAAATAGAAAAAATCAAATACCGTCACAAAACGAGGAAGAAAACACCCAGGCGACAAAGAGTGTAAAGACAACACACAGCATAAGGTCAACGAAGGACACAAACACAACTGGCAGAAATAGGACAAGACCAAGAGGGCAGTCAAGAAAACGGAGTGAAACTGTCCCCCAATAAGGAGCAAAAAACAAAGGCCACGAGTAAATATGGGGAAGGAATTGTATGCACATATCATATAAAAGATAATTGCAGATTTAAAAGAGGACACTGTATATATGAACATCCCCCAATATGCAATTTCTTCTATAATTATGGTCATTGTAAATTTGGAGACAGATGTAAATTCTACCACCCGGACATTTGCAAGACTTACGCAAAATATGGAACCTGCAAATTCGGGAAAAAAATGCTACTATTAACATCTCCCGACGGACTCAAAGAACAAAGGAAAAAGTTTAAATGACAATAGGAATAACAATAACAATACGAACAACAATAGGAACACAATAAGCGAACAAGAAAATTTTTTCAACATCGCGGACACGTTCCGGATGCTAACTGTCATCCACATGCAGTTGACACAGCTGGAAACCCCCGAGCCAAACCACTACCGGGCAAGAAGCTACCACTACACGTAGACGGGAACGGATTTCTTTCGGAGGATCATAGGGCAACGAATCAAGAGATGTTGAAGGAAAACGAACTTGAAATGCGCAAGGGGCAACGAAAAACAGAGAACATAAAAATTGTCCTGGCTAATATTCAAGGAATAAGACCAAACCAATCACTCAGTAAGGTTTCGTACCTGAAAGGATTTATGGACGAAACAAGGGCGGACATCGCATGCCTCACAGGAACTCATCTTAAGGATTGCCAAGGAAATTGTGAAAACTGCGAACATTGTATTGATAAGAAAGAGATAAATATAGAGGGCTTCAACTTACTAAGAGCGGATAGAACGACAAGACGTAAAGGTGGCTGTGCTATATATGTACAGGAAGGCCATATAACAGAGACGATAATAAGTAAATCAAACAGCTATGTGGAACTCCTAGCAGTGAAAAGAGAAAAACTAAACGTGATAGTAATTGTCATCTATAGACCTCCAAGCACCCCAACCGAAAAATTCTCGGAGGCCATTGATGACATCAGAAAGCTAATAAAGGCCATAAACCCCCCATCCCCCAATATAATGATCTGCGGAGACTTTAACTTCCCATTTATAAAATACAAAAAGGTGGATAGGAATATATATATTCACCAGGACAAGGGGGAGCAGAAGAGAAGACCAGGATCAAGCAAAAATGTTGATGGCTCTCACAAATGAGTTTATGTTGACACAGGAGATAACAGAAAATACCAGAAAAAATAACTGCCTGGATCTGGTATTCACGAATAACACGAACTTTATTGCTGATATAAAAATAACCCCAACCATTATCTCAGACCACAACTTAATCGAGATATCACCAAATATGACGACAGCATTAAAAGACAATACACATATTGAAGAAAGAAGTAAATTCGGGGCATTTAACTTAAACTCCAAGACTATAAATTGGGAAGCAATCAGATCGCACATGGCCCAAATAGAATGGAGAACAATTTAATTTTCGAGAATAAAACAACTGAAGAAATGCTAACAACCTTGGAAGAAAAAACGCTGAGAATTTTAGAAAAATATGCTCCGAAATCACAGCCAAAAGGAAAGAGGAGCTGGCTAGAGAGGCAAAAGAGAAGATTATTCCGCAAAAGAAAGAGAGTGGAGGCGAAGTTAGGAAACTGCGGAGATAATGACAGGAAAGCAATAAAAGAAAAACTGGAGGGTATTGATAGGGAAATACAAGCCCTGATTAAGGACCATACAGAGAGGGAAGAGGAAAAGGCGGTAGAAGCAATAAAGGAAAATCGAAAATACTTCTATAGCTATGCAAAAAGGAAAACAAAAACGCGCGCCGCTATTGGGCCCCTAAGGACGAGAAATAATGAACTAACCAACGATACAAGAGAAATATCTGATACATTGAGAGCTCAATATGAATCAGTTTTCAGCACTCCAAAAAGTGACAAAGTGATACTTGACATAAATGCATTCTTTGAAGAGGAATTGCAAGGAGAGTATATAAGACTTTGATTTTACCCCAGATGTAGCGAGAGCTATAGGACAAATGAAACCACATTCAGCTGCAGGTCCGGACAATTGGAACGCATTATTGATTAAAAACTGTAAAAATGAAATAGCTACACCTTCATACTGAATATGGAGAAGATCCCTAGACACTGGGGAAATACCGAGCATCTTGAAAAGAGCAAACATTGTCCCTATATATAAAGGAGGGGACAGATCTAAAGCAAAGAACTATAGACCAGTGTCAGTGACGTCCCACCTCACCAAGGTATTTGAAAGAATAGTTAGAGAGAAAATTTATGATTTCCTGGAGACACGGGAAAGATTCAACGAAAATCAGCATGGATTCCGATCAGGTAGATCAGGGCTTCTCAAACTTTTTTCACTTGCGACCCCTTTGGATCAGACAAATTTTTTCGCGACCCTTCACTCAATGTCATAAAAGCAATAGGTACTAACACTGTATATTTATGAAAAAAATAATATTTGTAAATGTTTCTGCGACCCCCAATAATATTTATGCGACCCCTAGTTTGAGAAGCGTGGAGGTAGATCATGCCTATCACAACTAATAGAACACTACAACAATATCCTAGATGCATTGGAAGGCAATGACAACTACGATGTTATATACACAGATTTTGCTAAAGCTTTCGACAAATGTGACCATGGTATAATAGCACATAAAATTAAATATATGGGAATAACAGGCAAAGTTGGAAAATGGATGTACAACTTCCTCAGAGAACGTCTGCAGGTCGTCAAAATTCAAGGTATATCATCATCAGAATCAGAAGTACGCAGCTCAGTACCACACGGGACAGTACTGGCCCCACTTCTGTTCATTATCATGCTAACAGACATAGACAGCGGAGTAAACAGCAACATTACAGTAACATCCTTCGCAGACGATACAAAGCTCAGCAGAAAAATCAGCGATATACATGACGTGGAGGCCTTGCAGAGGGACACGAACAAACTATACAAATGGTCAGAAGACAACAACATGTCATTTAACAAAGACAACAACATGTCATTTAACACCGAGAAATTTCAGATATTGAGATATGGTACAAAAGAAGAACTTAAACAGACTGCATATTATGCTCCAGATAGAGAGGAAATTCAGAGAAGCACGAAAGCGATCGATCTCGGGGTAATAATGACAGATGATGCGAAATTCGAAACACAAAATCAAGTGCGATAAATAAAGCAAAAAGAGTCGCCGGACAGGGTATCAAGAACGTTCAAGAGAAGGGACAGGATAGTAATGATTCCCCTGCTAAAAACAGTGATTATACCAAAACTTGAATACTGCTCAGTTTTGACGTCCCCATATAAAAAGGAAGAAACTAATAAATTAAAAGAAACGCAAAGGCATTTCACAGCCAAGATTGATGGCTGCAAAGAACTCAACTACTGGGAAAGACTACGTAAACTAAATTTGTACTCTCTGGAAAGAAGAAGAGAGAGGTACACCATAATCTACATGTGGAAAATGATCGGAAAACTGGTACCAAACCTAAAACTAAACCCAATTACCATTCAAACAACACTGGAAAATAGGAAAGGCAGAATGTGTAGTGTTCCCAAATTAAAGGCCCGAAAAGGGACCTCCTCAACGCTGAAGGAAAATAGCTTGGTTGTCAGGGGGCCAAGGCTTTTCAACCAGCTTCCAAAGGACCTCAGAAACTTAACGGGGTTCAATGTTGAAGTCTTCAAAAGAAGGCTGGATGCCTGGCTCAGGACGGTATCAGATGAGCCGGGCGTGCCTGGCTATGTACGGTGGAGAGCGCAAGAAAGCAACTCGCTCCTCCACCAAGCCAGACCTAGAGGCGAGGCCACCAGCTTGACCTCCGTGTGAAGAGAGACCAACGCACGAAACAACATAAGGTAAGGTAAGGTTAAGGTATATATATAATATATATATATATATATATATATATATATATATATATTATACACCATATATATGTTAAACACAGACCGTGCATGAAACAAGGAACTCTTCTGGGAAATTACATCCACTATAGTTCGAATAAGTAATGATAAATGACAAATACTATAGTTTTTTCTTTTTCATGATGGAAAGCCCAACGTGGGCACCGGGTTACTCGCAAAGAGGCCCAAAATATAGCTTCCCTCACCAGCTATCTGCAAAGCAGATAGGATCCAGCTTTGGGACAGGATCTAGGGTTTACAGCTTATACCTATCCTACTACATTCAGAACCTCAATATACGCAAGAAACTCGTTGCATTCACGTCGGATTGAATACATGAAAAAAAAAGGGGTAACTATTGTATTTTTAGCCATAAACAAAACTTAAACCTCAACCGGGACATTGAGCGTCGCCTTTTCAAGGCACATAACACGTCCGTTTAATATACATAGACTCAGAATGGTCCCCTGAGAAACTTATATGTTAAACACAGACCGTGCATGGAACAAGGAACTCTTCTGGGAAATTACATCCACTATAGTTCGAATAAGTAATGACAAATACTATAGTTTTTTCTTTTTCATGATGGAAAGTCCGACGTGGGCACCGGGTTACCTGTCCCAAAGCTGGATCCTATCTGCTTTTCAGATAGTTGGTGAGGGAAGCTATATTTTGGGCCTCTTTGCGAGTAACCCGGTGCCCACGTTGGGCTTTCCATCATGAAAAAGAAGAAACTATAGTATTTGACATTTATCATTACCTATTCGAACTATAGTAGATGTAATTTCCCAGAAGAGTTCTTTGTTCTTTCTCAGGGGACCATTCTGAGTTTGTATATATATATATATATATATATACACACAAACACACAGTATATATATATATATATATATATATATATATATATATATTATATATATATATACACACACACACACACAGTATATATATATATATCGTAAAGAACGACGCTTGTATAGGAGATATTCCGCGCAAGACGAGAGAGAAAGAACGAAACAAGCGTCGTTCTTTACGTTATTTATACTGCGTGTTCTTTGCAGTTGAATGTATATATATATATATATATATATATATATATATATATATATATATATATATATATATATATATGAAAATTATTTCACGAAAGTAACACGTGAATAATATTTATGATGAAAATAATCACGAAGGAAAAAGGAAACACAGAATGGTGCTCAAGGGCTTTCGTCTAATGACATCCTCAGGAACACTGAAATAAATAATAAGTTCGAGACTATATATAGGTCACAAAAAAGATAAAAAAATAAAAATAAAATAGAAAAATACAAATTGTAGGAGGAGCGTACAAATTTATAAGGAAAAACTACCAGAGTTTTAGTACTTTGCCCCTATTGTCCAAATCCGTTCTGAACGAATTCAAAACAACAGGATCAAGTGAAAAAGGACCCTGGCTAATGAAATTTACAACGAGTTGCTTAGGAGAACTTCTTCACTTCGTAAAATTTGGAATCGCAAAATTAAAAGTCTCATTCGAAACAGTCAGTGGAGTAAAAAAGCAAGCTCAAAATGCGTTTTGAACCTTTCTTCAAAAAACATTAGCGACGATGCAAAAAACGCCGTTGGATTTGGTATGTCCTTTTATATTGTTAAAAATCCTTCTGCTTTACAAATTTGTTTATAGTCTTGCTTGTTTTGAAAAACAGCGTAATCTTCCTCAGTATTTGGTTAACATAGTTAAAGGCCTTGTCTATAGCGCTGCGAATAGTAGTTACGAAGAAAACTTTCCTAAACGTTTTCGCAATAGCCTCTTACAATTAAAAAAGGATGGTGAGCTCGATATTACTAAAGCAGACAAGGCTAACACCGTAGTTATTATGGCGAAAGTAGAATACATTAGAAAGATAAACGAGCTTCTCCAGGACCCCGCCACATACAGAAAGCTTAGGAACAACCCGCAGGATAACGTCATGAAATCATTCAATAGTTGCTTGAAACGCATTCTCAAAGATCATAAGGACTTAATTCCGCTTTTCACATCCACTTCGCCTTCAATTCCCTACCTTTACGGTTTTATTAAAACCCACAAACCTGGCAACCCTATGCGCCCTATTATTGGCTCTGTGGGTTCTATTACCTATAAACTCTCCAAATGGCTTGTCAAAGTCTTGTCCTCCATTCTCAGAACTATGTAAAAAATTCCATGGATCTTACCTGTAAAACTGAATAATATACGCACTAAAACGAACGATAGATTGATCAGTTTTGACATTTGTTCATGTTTACAAAAATACCGATTGACGATATGCTTGACTTTCTCTCCCGAGAATTACATAAGTATGACCTGCCACGACCTGCACACATCGTTTTGGAACTCATTAAACTTTGCATCAAAAACTGTAAATTCACTTTCAACAGCGAGTATTATGAACAGGTTTTTCGTGTGGCCATGGGTAATCCCTCGTCGCCCCTCCTCTCCAATATTTATATGGAGTTTTTCGAAATTACTTACATTCCGAGAATCCTGGGGGTTGGCATCCCATGGTTGCGGTACGTCGACGATATTTTGTGTCTCTCGTATTTGTGTCTCAGTGTATTTTGTCTGTTTTTCTTGCAAAGATGTTAATACAGCTAAGAATATATTTAATTCAGAATTCAACAGTGTAATGAAATGGTTGACCACCAATAAACTCTTCCTAAATACCAGTAAAACAAATTTCATGATTTTTACTAATAAAAGAAATGTATATCTTGATGAACTTAATTTTAATGAAATCGCTATAAAGGAGTGTACTGTAACAAAATTTCTTGGTGTAATGCTAGATAAGAATTTGCAATGGGGTGGTCATGTAAATTATATAGCGAAAAAGATTTCAAGGAGCGTTGCTATAATGTTTAAACTTAGAAATGTAGTCCCTAAACAAGTTTTATTGACTCTTTATCATACTCTTGTTCTTCCTTATATAACATACTGCACCCTTGTTTGGGGAAACGCATTAAATGGTACGCATTAAATGGTATCTTTGTCATCCAAAAACGAGCAATAACGTTATTATCTGATGCTGATTTCCGTGATCACTCTGGTGCATTATTTAAAGAGCTAAACCTACTAAAGCTCAACGATATAACCAAACTGGCACATTTTATTTTTATTTACGAGTGTAAGAACAAAATCATTAATTTACAATGGGTAAATAGATATTTTGTGATTCATCAAGAAATCCACTCGCATCAGACCAGAAATAGATCAAAGCTTGTTTATACCTCAATTTAGATTGTCTTCATCTCAAAAACTACCCATTTTCACTGGATTGAAACTATGGAATGACTTAAATGCCGATATAAAAAATATTGTGAATATAAATTTGTTTAAAACCAAGTTGAAATCCCAATTAATAATGGCATACTAACAAAAATCTAGGATTAATGTCCATTAATATTTTTTACTAATTATTAATTTCTCGTGTGTAATCTAGTATTAAAAACACATTTCTTGAGATGGTTCAGTTCTTATCTCTCATGTATAATATTGGTTTCTTTTTATGGTATTGGTATAGTGCCTTCAATGGTGACCTTGTATTTGTCATGTCAGTAGTGATAATTTAAGATTAGTACATATTTTAATTAGTAATAATACTTATTTACTTATTTATTTATTTATTATCAATTAATAAAACGTACCTGTTTATTTTTAATAAGAACCCAGTGAAGCCTAAAGCTTAAGGTCCAAATTAAATAACATAAATAGTCGAGCTTCACAATTATTCATGTCATTGTAAATTGAAAAGAATGTATTTATTTCATTATTAATAAAGGTTATTCAATTCAATTAAAAAAAAACGCGACCTGGATGACTTCCTCCTTCAGTTAAATAATCAAGTCCCCTCCATTAAGTTTACTTTAGAAGTGGAACAAAACAACTCAATCCCGTTTTTAGATGTGCGTGTATATAGGAAAAGCCCAGGTTTTAAGTTCAGTATTTATCGGAAAAAAACAATTTGTCCTACGTACACCTTTACTCCAGACATGACACCCCCCATCAAGAAAGGCATATTTTCTTCAATGTTTCTCCGCGCTCTTAGGATCGCCAGTTCGGAATACATGGATGCCGAATTAGAAAAAATCAACAGTATTGGAAGTGATTTGTGTTAACGACCTGCTTTTTTGGAATCTTGTCTTAACAAGACAAAACGAACTTTCTATCGTGTGAATAATAACCCTCGCACTTTGTCAAAGAATATTTTAGTACTTCCATTTTTACCAGGCTTTTTATGCTTTGCTAATGTACTTAAACTTTTGAATATTAATGTAGTATTTTCATATGGCAATATTGTGAAAAATATCAGTAAAAAATAGCCCTACCAATAATTCAGAGACATTATCTATAAAATTGGTTGTAAACAATGTGATTCCTTTTACATTGGACAGACGGGAAAGGATTTGCACATGCGTGTAAAACAGCATCAATATCCCGTTAGAACGGGACAGTCGTCCACTGCCCTTTTCGTCCATTTATCAGAGTTATCCCACTCTATTGATTGGAATAATGCTTCAATTTTGTTTCACTCAAGCAACATTGTTAATAGAAATATTCTTCAGTCTGGCATTATTCAACTTACAAATAATTTTAACATTAGCCAGGGTCTTTTTTCGCTTGATCCTGTTGTTTTGAATTCGTTCAGAACGGATTTAACCAAGAGGGGCGAAGTGCTAAAACTCTGGTAGTTTTTCCTTATAAATTTGTACGCTCCTCCTACAATTTGTATTTTTCCATTTTATTTTTATTTTTTTAATCTTTTTTGTGACCTACATGTAGTCTCGAACTTATCATTTATTTCAAAGTTCCTGAGGATGTCATTAGACGAAAGCGCTTGAGCACCATTCTGTTTCCTTTTTCCTTCGTGATTATTTTCATCACTATATATATATACATATATACATATATATAAGCAAACAACCACAGGAAAAAGGAAACACGAAGTCCGAGCGCTCGGACTTCGTGTTTCCTTTTCCCTGTGGTTGTTTGCTTATTAATAAGATCACGTGTTATTCTGTGATTTTAGTGCATATACATACATATATATATATATATATATATATATATATATATACACACACACTTTTTTCTCCTTTTCCGCAGGTTTTCGGGGTTAATGCTCCTTTCAGATGGCGAGATCCCGTCAAGACCGACTCCTTGCAGGGCGGCGAGAGGCTTTCTGCCCTGCTTGCTCGGTGGCTGCTTTTCGACTTCGAACAAATGCGATCGAAAATGGGATTGCATTGACAGAATAGACGAAAAAGATTGTAAGTGTTGCCCGTAAAAGAACGTATTGCATAAACAACATTTCTGGAGGTTAAAATGGCGTTTGTATTTTGAAATATTTTAGGTTTGATGCAATCGCAAGAGGCGAAGGAGGAGCTTTCCTCCTTCAGACTTCACCGTCAGTCGCGGATCTCTCTCGATTTTGCCTCTCCTTGGCTTTGGAGTGACGTGGTTTTAGGAGAGGAAGGGAGAGCCACTATTTCAGTTGCTGCGCCAGACAGGGTCTCTAACTTGGACCTAACTGCCTTCAACATTGATCCGGAGGACGGGATGAGCCTTTTAGAAGAACCAATTCGGGTACGAATTAAAGTAGTTTTAATTCTTGGTATCCGCGACTCAATTAAAATATTTACAACTTACCAGAGATTAAACGCGTTTACAGATAACAACGTCCCCTTCATATTGGCTGTGGGTTGAGGCCCCCGCCCGCGTGGGTGTGTGGGAGCAGGTGGGCATTCGGGTAACAGTGGTGAACCGCCTCGAGAGAGACCTCCCCGCAGTTCTCGTTTTGGCAAATAATCCCAATTACAAATTCGTCAGTCTCGAAGAGTTCGAAATTTTACAAGTAAGTACAGCCTCTCTCTCTCTCTCTCTCTATATATATATATAATATATATATATATAATATAATATATATATATATATATATATATATATATAAATTTAAAACAGTTAAAACCAGACAACGTTTCGAACACCGAATTCGCGGGGTTCCTCCTCACGTCCGTTTATGAAGGTTAAAAGTAAATTTTATAAATGGACCTGATGAGGTAGCCGCGAGTTCGGGTTTGAAATGCCGTCTGGTTTTAACTTTTTAAATTTAAATTTTTTCAGTGGCTTTTAAACTTCATCTTTATTAAAACAGTTTTTTTTAGTGTTTCCAAACTTTGCTTGTATATGCAATATATATATATATATATATAATATATAAGAACGACGCTTGTATAGGAGATATTCCGCGCAAGACAGAATTCGAATCCAGCACCTCTTGAGTAGTAGATGAGGGCGCTAGCCACTACATTACAAAGGAAAGAACGTTAACACAACCTGTCATACATTTAAACAACCTAGGAAACTCTTAATGCTTTTGCATCCAGAGGGGTTTTATGTTTTAACTTAGTTCTCGCACTCGAATTAATATCCATCATTTTCTTCAAATTGTCTGGTGTAGTGCTGTAAATAAAAGTTTGCGGATTGCAAATAAAATTTTGGAGGTTTTACTATTTTTTTTTGCTTGTTACATTGCCAAAAAAAAAGTTATTAAAATTCAAACAAAATGTGAATTGTTGCACGATTTTATGAAATCGCCTGATTCTCAAAATCATCCCAAAAATGTATTCATATTATTAAGGCCCACATAGACGGTCAATCATGATTGACAATCATTTTGATTGTGCAAGCGTTGTTGTTTCCCATGCACTTGTAAGGAGATTGCACAATCTTCAGTTAGTCTCGGTGATGTGGCCGGACAATAACATGAGTGAAGCTGCACGTGCCATGCCTGCTATTGTAAGATTAAACGTGATTGTGCAATCATTGCCATACACCGTCATGCATAATTGCGCAAACGTCATGATTGACGAAAAATATCTGACAGTGTTTGATATCCTTCAATCATATGCACAAGCCTTCAATCATACCCATACACGAACAAAATGATTGCACAATCACTATGATTGTCAATCATGATTGACCGTCTATGGGGTCCTTTACGTTCCAATCATTGTTATCCATTAAAGTTTTGTGATTGGACGAAGATGGAACTGAACTATCAATCCGTTACGTTTTGTTTCGTCGTTGTAAAGTTTTCCGAATTAAATTGTATTAAATATTCCATCTATATTCTATTTTATGCATTTTTTGAAATATCATTGCAATGCAAATGTTTCAACACGATGAAGAATGGATGGAATCTGGCGATATGGAACAAACGCCTACTTCTTTCACCCTTCTATGTGTAGACATTCAATCAGAGAGAAAAAAATGCTCAACATGGAATGCTATTATCTTTTCATCAAGGACACACAAAGGGGAGAAAGAGAAACAATATCCCAAATCCAAAATGAAAGAAATGACATTAAGAATGAAAGAATTTTTAGGAGAAATTAGAACTTTCGAAGAACCCCTATCGCTTCTAATGGGAAAAGACCTGTTTCGACAGTCATACTTACCGCAGCAATACATTTTTTATCCACCTACTCAACACCATCCGCAGCCAATTCAATTACCGCAATGATACTAAGGACCACACCTCAAGAATTCTCAAATGTAACGGTCCACCCAATAAAACTGATCAGAAACCAACAAAGCCGACACGTAATTGACCAATACCCAGTAAAACCAAATACAAATCCTCTCAACCCTCCCAATTTGATATATACAAATATACAGGATTATACACAAACAAAACAGATTGCACACTACAACACCTGCGAAATTTAAATCTGGAAACCAACACAGATGTCTTGTGTCTAACGAAAACACACGTGTGCAAATATGAAAAAGGCTGTGAAAACTGCATCAAAGACACTGAAATAGCACTACAGGATTAAAGCATATATACAGCAGATAAATTTTTTAGAACGTTGAAAGCTGTTGTATTTACATGAAAAACACTAACACAGGAGAAGTGATGGTAAACAAATCAAACAGCACAGTTAAAGTTCTTATTCTAGAAACAATAGAACTAAACCTAATCATTATGAACATGCACAGGTTACCAAATGTCACCAAGAGTAAATTTCAGCTCGTTACAAATGAAACAGAAAACACCCTTAAGTCATTTAAAATGCCAGCACAAATATACATTAAATTGGGAAGATTTTAACTTCCCATGCATATTGCATAACATGGAAGAAAAATGAAGTTAAATATGTTGAGACGTTCCACGGTAACATTGCAAAAATGATAGAACGTAGGCAATAATTCTATTAGATATTATGGCAAACGATACGCTGACCCAGGAAATCTATGACGCGACACAAAACGAAACGTTTTTTATTTAATTTTGACAAATAACAATGGCATGAAAATAAATAAATCGTAATCCAAACAAATTTCTCGGATCGTAACATAATCGATATAAAAATAAAGTTAAAATCCAGCAGTCTTAAAACTCACCCTAGAGGGATCAAATGTAAATTCAAAGAAAGTAAAGTGGGCAAATACAGGCGCGGATTTAGGGCCAGGTGACGAAGGCGACCGCCTGAGCCCTCTCACCTGTTGAGGTCTCGCACTTACTTATTAGAGAATTGCATATTTATAAATAATTTTTTCATAAATAATTTATGAAGAATAAATGCCATAAATAACGTAAATTCTTAAAAATTATAAAAGTATACGTGTGTGTATGCATATTCAAACATTTGATACCATAAATTCTTTCCAAAAGCAAGCTGACGTCACCACAATCACCTGTTCTCCAAATACTCGAATTTTTATGAAAAACTGGCCTCAATTCATAAGAAATATAATGCGCAGGAAGAACGAAATTTTCACGATTGCTGATTGGCCTGCACGCCATGGTTTCTCTTTAATGCATTGTTGGAGGCGCCATTTTAACAAATCATTCTTCGCTTTGCACCGAACAAAACTAGACACGTTTTCATTCGCCGTTTAAAAATTGAACTTTCAAAGTCAATTTTCTATTCAGAACAATTTACCGGTTAATAACAGTTGAAAACTACTATTGGATCTTTTTGGTTTTACGGCAGGCAGAAAAAACAAAAACACAACAGCTTTTTTATTTAGTTAATGTTTATTACATTTCAGAATAATACATTTTAGTTTAGAGAAATGAAAAATAGTATCAAGAAAATAGAGTTGAAAGTGAAAAAATAACATAAAAAATAAGTCATTACTAGCAGAAGCCAGTGGTGAAAATACCACGCTCAAACACTGTATATTGAACGTAATACTGAGGAAGCTGAAGAACATTTTATATGCTTACTGCCGGTACACCAAACAACAGGAAGTGATCTAGGAAGAATTACTATGGAAGAAAGAGAAAACCTAGGCTTAGATATACTTGATTGTTGTGGTCAAGGCTATGACAATGGTACAATCATGCGTAGTGAAAGGATTGATGTAAAAGCAAGAATACTACAAGTCCACGAACCTTCTTTTGACCATCTGGTTGTCATAATTGGAATTTAACCTTAGAAGATGCTGCTTCATTGTGTACAAGGGCTGGAGTATTTTTTGGTTTACTCCAGAGGCTTTATACTCTATTTTCAGCATCTTCTAACGGATGGCACGTATTAAAAGAAAAAGTTAATATTACCTTAAAACCACTTTCGAAAACTATATAGGAGTGCAACATAGAAAGTCTGAAAGCTGTTCGGTTTCAACTCGAAGTTTGCGACGCTTAACAACAACTATCTGCAAATTGTGAATGTGATCCCAAACTTCGCAGTAAATGTGAATCTTTCATTAATGAGATTGCGTCTTATAATTTCTTAGTATTTTTAATTATATGGTGTGACATCCGAGTAAAATCAATGTTATCAGTAAATTATGGCAAAGTAATAATATGCATTTGGACGGGACTGTTATACATTTAGAAGAATTTCTGAAATGCAGGAAAAAGTGTATGCAGGAAGGAGGACCAAGGATGAATGCTCATAAAAACACCCCTCCCAAAGTGTAAGAAGAAAGCCAAAATTAAAGTCCAAGGTTTTCGAGATGCCTAGATACTCAGCTTTTGAAAGATTGGCAGTCACAGACAGGGAAAAAGATGGATTGAGGAAGATTGTTCAAGATTTCACCCGTTGAGTAGATGAGAGTTGGACAGAGAAGGAATGAGAATGTGTAGAAAGGGAGGCAAGGAGAAAAGGAGGAGGCATGTGTTTAGACGATAGCGTACGATAAACGTGATCATTGAATTATAACACACAAACTTAAGAATACGGGAATTACTGGAAAACTAGGACAATGAGAACACAAAGAATGGTAGTAAATGGAGTTAAATCTGAAGTCTCAGAAGTCGGCAGCTCTGTCCCACAAGGTACAGTATTAGCTCCCTTGCTGTTTATCATAATGAATGCAGACAGTGGCGAAGATATTAATGAGTGTCCCATCGTGTTTCGGGAATTAAACAGATATACAAGGAAATATGAAATGAATATGACAGAAAAATTACAAAATGGCATTGAAACATTATTTAAGTTGGCAGAAGATAACAATATGAAGTTTAACGAAGAAAACTTCCAACTCATAAGTTATGGTAACAAGGAGGAGCTATAGAATAAAGGGTACAAAACACCACAAGAAAAACTTCAGTATTCGTACAGGAAAAACAAGTAACACCAAGCCCACAAGTTAAGGATCTTGGAGTAATAATGCCAAACGCCATCCGATGCAGAATTCAGAGAACACTAGAACATTAAAATTACAACAGCTACAAAAATAATGGGAAATATGCGGAGAAACCACCACAGCAGAAAGGTAAACATCATGCTAAAATTATGGGAGGGTTTAGTCCATTTCATAATTGAGTATTGCTCAGTACTCACAAGTCCACAGAGAAAAGGAATTATTGCATACATAGAATCCATACAAAGAGCTTTGACATCTAAGAGAGAGGAAAGGAAAAGTTAAGACTACTGGTCTCGACGAGAAACTCTGAAGCTCTACTGCTTGAGAAAAAGACGTGAGCAATACACAGTAATACAGTATACATATGAAAATTACTCGACGGATATGTCTCAAACTTTAGAAGTGAAAGAAAAGCACACTGGAATGAGAGAAGAGGTAGATTGTGTACTGTCTCAGCTGTGGTAGGACAGGGGGCCATGAAATTGAAAATGTAAAATACTCTCAGAATACGAGGCCCGAAACTCCGAACCCAACAAAACTAAACAAACCGAAAGTATTATTTAAGCAATAAAAGACGAAATAAATAATGTATAATGAAGTATGGAAAACAGATATCCTTTGAAAAATATTCCTTATCAAAATATTTCCTAAAATCTAGTGCATTTATTCCTATGTAGCAAAACCAATGTTTAAAATTTTAAAACTGCAAAAGATATATGAAAAGTACTATGTTCGAGGTACCATGTTCAAAAGTTTGAGTAGTCCTCACTTTTATTTTTCTCTAATTTTAATAAGAGAAAAATAAAAGGGAGGACTACCTCGAACTTCCCTAAAACAAAGTCAGTGGAAGAGTCATAATCGTTTTAAAGAAGGTTAAGCCTATATAGGAAAAGGCACTACCGGTAAGCGAAATCAGAGTTGAAAATATTACTAAATTGAACTGAGAAGATAGATACGTTTTGTTTTTGCGACAAATGACCCCATACAGTGCAAGGAGTGCGGCTCAAATACAAGTTTCATCAAAAGTGTGGCAGTGGAATTAGTTTAAGAAGTTATGCAAGTCATTTTATCATGTAAAACGATTTCCAAGGTAATGGGAATTACTTTCTTTGGAACCGTTTGCTTATATTTCAACCATCGATTGATTAATTAATTTTGATCAAGGTTTAACGAGTCGTATAGTTAAAGAATTTTAACATTTTAACGGGTAGCCATTTTGATTAAAGTGAGAAATAATGAGAAAATTTTGCATGCCCTCGTGACTAAGATTAAAACCAAATTATGATTGTATTTCCAATGCAGTAACCTTAATATAAGATGGAAAGAACGGAAATGGCATCGAACGGATCTCTTTTGTAGGCTAGGGTGTGTGTTTATTCTACGAGCATTGACGCTGAAACCACGAGACCAATTTTCCGTTTTAAGACTCTTTCCTTTCTTTCCATCTTACACTGTAATTATGACTGCGTGCGTGAGTTCTGCGACTGTTTTATACAAAATGTTTTCGCAACGTACGAGCATAACCACATTAGGTTCACTGTAGACGCATATTATATATAGATAAAGAAAAAAAATATATTGTTTGTTCTTAATTAAGGATCAAACCGCCTTCGCTGTTATATCTGTGCAAACCGCAGTCTCTCCTTTTATTTAGTTAGTTGGAATTAAGAAATTATTGAAAAAAATTTTTTAATATATATCGCTTTGCTTCTTATCATAACTCATTTGTAAGATAAATAAAAGATACACTAATAATGATAATACCAATAATAATAATAATGAAATCTTTACTGGTAAAAATAAATATTACATTAATACAATTTACAATATTGCAATAATTTATTTTAACAGAACACATTCACTAATTTCTAACTCTGCGTAGTTCGTCCTTTAAGCTTTAGGCTTTACTGGGCTCTCAGATTAATTACACTGGTCGACAAACTCGAACTTTTTCTCTCATGAAAGATGTATACACATTTTCCTAGACTGGTTTTGTACGCTGATTCCACATCTGTTTTCGGGTTTTCTCTAGCACATCTAGTTATCGAAATATGACTGGTGTTAATTTCAGCACAATTTATCGTAAAAGTACAATTTCATTCATAAAAAGAAATGTACACCAACCTATAAACGATGCGAATAAGATTTTCTTTTGTAAACCTTGTCCGGATCTTCGGGTACAACATCCAGCAGTAGTCTGCCAGCATACTTTCGTTCCAGAAACCTTGGTGGCGATTTTCCATTGACTGGATGTCTTGATGGAAGCGTTCCCTCTGTTCGTCACTCACCGCGCCAAGGTTTCAGGGAAAGAAATCTAGATGCGAATATAAAACATATATTTTCAAGGACATGTGACAGTAAGGCATATCATACTCTGGGTTCAGGGTTGAAATTTTGGAAAAACAAAGTGGCTAATATGTATTCCTATGTAAAAATTAATTCTAAGATGGGTTTATTATTTGCAACTTTTCCGAAAAATCTCATTTTCATGGTCAACATCGCGATTTTCTGATTTGAAGGCTGCCTAACGCAGTCTCAGGGCACCCAAACCAAAGCGCGCAGCTGTTCTGCATATGATTTAGTCTAAAAGCTGCTTTTCTGACCTCATCCTTACTTTCTTGCGTGTTTCAACACCTCTGGGTGCTGAAAAAATGTTGATTTCACGTAAAACTTAAGAATTTTAAGTTTTTCTTCAAAGAATAGGCGCGGCTCACCAGCTCTACTCTGATCGAGTAGCGGGAGACTTGCTACCTCCACGTGTAGGTTTACACACCTGTTCTTCCTGGATCCCTGAAAAGCGTGGCCTCATAAGATCTTATATTATGATCTTATGAGGACTTTCAGCTCTTATGAGCATTAACGATGGCTTCACCCTCTTCATCAGCCACTCGAACCTGAAAAGCTCTTAAGTATGTCCTGCTTCGATCTGAACACTGGGAGCATTTCTCGATGGTCTATCCTGGCTTTCACCCACCCATCTCTCTTCTCGTGACTGTACACAGCTTGGGAAGTAGTTGAGACTTCCTGTACAGCTCTCTCGCAGGACTGAGTATGAACAGAGAAAGCGTCCACTTTGAGTGGAGTTTTCCTGAGATCCTCGAGCTCAGTCAAGGTCATCTTGCAGGTGAAAATAGGCTCATAAATATGCTCTGATTCCAAGTTGATGAGATCCTCAGGTGATGTGGCTTGCAGATTGACTTTGGGATTTTTATGGGGCCTCACTGTCGTATCACCAAAGTCTCTTCCTTCTCTAATCTTCTCTATCTGGCTCACAGCAAAAGCTCTCTGATGCTCATCCTCACTGCACAGGAATGAAGCCAGGATGTTCTCAGGATGTGCGTGGTAAGCTCCTCTTATCACTGCAGCAGAGATGATGTTCCTGACCTCGGTAATCTGGTTCCTCAGCAGCCTCAGGCTTGAAAAAACGTGTGCAGGACCAAATTTGAGGTGGTGCTCCACTTTGATGTCGTAGTACATTTTGAAGTAGAAGTTAAGGCAGAACTTCACGAGGACCTCGAGCCTCCTCAACACCTCCCCCTTCAGTCCGTGCTCCCTCATCCACAACAGCAAGATGGCCTGTGCAGTAGTGAGCCACCTGGATTGGTTCAGAGGTCCGCACTTGAGACCAGCCAACTGTGGACTGAGACTTCCAGACTTGATGGCTTTGATCAGAAGATAGCAGTTGTGCTGGTCTGTGGAGAGAGATTTGACTACAATCTACTGGCAGCTCTATCATGTCTTCAGTTCCTTCCACTGGTTTGAAGTTGAAGTTGACCTCAAGTTCATTCACTTTCTCAAGAAGTTTTCAAATAGGCCTACTGAAGCTTGACCGGGGAGTTACAGGGCCGTCCAACTTGATGACAAAGTGCCTCAGGGGGAGCTCGTTCACATGGAGCTGACAGATCATCCAGAGGCACTTGCGACCCAGCATCTTCTCCAATAGGGCTATGGCGCCTCCAGACCACCCCGTGTTGGTGTTGGTAGAGCCTCCTCCAATCATTACAAGGCTGTCGTCAGCTCCGTGATCCAGAAGCCACTCATGCAGACCCTGAGCGATCTTATGAGCAGGCTTTTCTCCTTCCTCACGTTCCTCGGGAGTGAAATGAAAGAGGTACTTTCCTTGAGGCTCCCACGTGATAGTGTAATGCTCCTCGATCACTTTGCCAGGATGAAATCTCCCTGTCACTTCGTCATATTTAAACACCTTTGTGTTCCTATCCTGCTTGCCATCAAAGAATATCCCAGAGATCTTCTCCTCCTCTGGCCTCTGCGTGAGAGCTTCAACTGATGAGGCCATTACTTCCTCCTTGGCCCTCCAGACTTTCATGCCATCTATGGCTGGCCAAGTAAGCCTTGTCTTTGGAAAGATGACCGGCCTTGATGAGGTCGTTCAGGAAGCCAGTGGCAACTGCAGCTGCCGGAACATTTTCCACCCTGTACCTCAAAGCTGCTGAAGCTGTCCCTTGGATCTTCATGTAGTTTCGTGTAGCAGAAGTTGGAGTTTCGGCAGGTACTTCAGCGGGAACGTCCATACGAGCTTTAGTAGCCTCAACATTGCCAGAGGCTTCTTTTGCAGCTTCTTCCAAGTTTGGCTCTTCGTCCTCCTCAAAGTCTTTCATGAGAAGCTCCTCATTAGTAGCCTCCTCTTTCTTCTTCCTCTTCACAGCAGAAGCTTCTTCAGCCTCCTTCCTCTTCGCTGCTTTGATCTGTCTCCTGCTGTCTTCGAAGTCTACAGAAGACATCTGGATTCCTGAAGCTTCGGAAGTCTTCACTCTCTGGTAGTACAGCCACTGAAGGTCCAGTTTAGGAATCTTCACCTCCAAAGGAGTGTTCCAGTTCACATGGGCCTTGAGAGAGCATCCTGAGCATCCACTCCCCTCTGAGCCGCACAAGAAGATCTGATGCTTGCAAACGCAGACTTCACAGAGTTTATCTAGATCAGCAATCCTCTTCTCCTGGGTAGCAGACTTAACTCTCCCCTTCACAACGTCTGTCATCTCTTTCCATTTCAACAAGATCTTATATGAGAGCGATTTTTCCGTGATTGTCACAGGCGGGGAGAACTTTACATTCGACTTCCTCCACTGAGTCATCACGAGTGAAGCCAGCTCGTCAGTCATCTCTCGGATAGGGTATTTAGACCTTTGGATGTCATGAATGAGGAACTTTTCCTCCTGCAGACGAATCCCTCTCTGAAGAACGGCTCTCCAAGTCGGCACCTCGCTGGGAATGAACTCCTTCCCCGGGCCCACAACATCCGAGAGCTTTGAACCTGACATTTTCCTGGTTTTGGGGCAGATTCGGCCATCACGTCTAGTCGGTGCTTATTCTCGCTCTTGTCCAATCTGTAACAAATTCATATCAGTATGTTTAGTGTTCTTTCGCCATAAATATAGACAAGGAATATTATTTTTGGTTATAATCAGGGTTGCCAACCGGCATTTTTAATTACCAAATTAACCTAAATTTGATAATGAATATTTATTTTGGTAATAGAAAACTGAATTTGGCATTGCAAATTTAATTTAAAATTCCTAATAATGGTGTACCATAAGCTTAACCCTTTGTCATTCAGTACCATTTAATTTTAGCGTAGGTTCATTTTTTTACTTGAAATATGCATAGGAGGTATATATAAGTATTTTTAGCAATCTTTTTTTTGTAAGAACATTTCTAAAAGAAATAATTTATGTGTCCATTAGTCAACAAAGGTCTAATAAGGTAATTAGTGGGTAGTAGTTAGTACTTTCTCTTCTCTCTCTCTCTATATATATATACAGGGCGTCCCAAAAAAATGTATACACACTTTAACAGCTGATAGCTCAATTGATGTTTCTTTCTTTCCAAGTTAATCCATTAGAATTAATAATGGCAGTCAGACTAAGCTTTGAACAAAGGAAATTCATTCTAAAATGCTACTGGAAGTGTGGAAACGCAGTTGAAGTGCAAAGACCGTTTAGGAGGGAGTTTCAAACAGATCCACCAACGCGACTTACCATCACTCGAATTAGAGATAAGTTTGAAGCCGATGGAACTGTTCAGAATGTCCACAAGAAGCGTTCCGGAAGACCACGGACATCGACAAGCCCACAAAGCAAGAAAGAGTACTGGAAACGTATCACCAAAGTCCAAGAAAATCTGTGCGGCAAGCGAGTCGTGAGGTAGGAATTTCGAATCGTCTGTCCAACGCATTTTGAAGCGCTGTCAATGGAAAAAGTTACATTCCAAGATTAGTCCATGCTATTAATGAAGATGATCACGGACCGAAGAGTGGAGTATTGCGAGTGGTACTTGGCACGATGTGGATGTGGATTGGACGAAGGGGTTTCGTAGAATACCCTCCGCGTTCACCAGACCTCACACCACTAGACTTTTTTTATGGGGATACTTAAAAGACAAAGTCTACGCTATAAAACCTGCAACAGTCGCTGAATTGAGAGCAGCCATTGAAGGAGAATGCACACAAATACCAAACGAAATGTTTCGTGATGTTTGCGATTCCATTGCTTCGCGTTATCAGCAGTGCCTGGACCAGAAACGGACGTCAGTTTGAAAACAGGCGTTGACAAAACAATTAAATAATGTCTGTAGATTTTAATACATTTTGAAAATGAAATGTATTTTAATAAACACTGCCTTTATAAGTATTTAAAGTGTGTATACATTTTTTTGGGACGCCCTGTATATATGTATATATATTATTATATATATATATATATATTATATATATATATATATATATATATATATATAAATAAATATATATATGTATATATGTATATATATATAAATAAAATAATATATATATTATATATATATAATATATATAATAATTATAATATATATTATATATATGTGTGTGTGTATATATATAATAAATAAATATATATTATGTGTATATATATATATTATATAATATATATATATATATATATGTTAAACACAGACCGTGCATGGAACAAGGAACTCTTCTAGGAAAATTAAATCCACTATAGTCCGAATAAGTAATGGTAAATGACAAATACCATAGTTTTTCTTTTTCATGATGCTAGCCCGACGTGGGCAACGGGTCTCTCGCAAGGAGGTCCCATAAATATAGCTTCCCTCACCAGCTATCTGCAAAGCAGACAGGATCCAGCTTTGGGACATGGATCTAGGGTTTAAAGCAAGCCTAGTCCCACTACATTCAGAACCTCTATATAAGTAAAAGACTCGTTGCATTCACGTCGGATTGAATAAATCAAAGAAAAAAGGGGTAACTATTGTATTTTTAGCCAAAAAAACAAAACTTAAACCTCAACCGGGACATTGAGCGTCCACTTTTCAAGGCACGTAACACGTCCGTTTAATATACACAAACTCAAAATGGTCCCCTGAGAAACTATATGTTAAACACAGACCGTGCATGGAACAAGGAAACTCTTCTAGGAAAATTAAATCCACTATAGTCCGAATAAGTAATGGTAAATGACAAATACCATAGTTTTTCTTTTTCATGATGCTAGCCCGACGTGGGCAACGGGTCTCTCGCAAGGAGGTGCCCATAAATATAGCTTCCCTCACCAGCTATCTGCAAAGCAGACAGGATCAGCTTTGGGACATGGATCTAGGGTTTAAAAGCAAGCTAGTCCCACTACATTCAGAACCTCTATATAAGTAAAAGACTCGTTGCATTCACGTCGGATTGAATAAATCAAAGAAAAAAGGGGTAACTGTTGTATTTTTAGCCAAAAAAAACAAAACTTAAACCTCAACCGGGACATTGAGCGTCCACTTTTCAAGGCACGTAACACGTCCTAGATCCATGTCCCAAAGCTGGATCCTGTCTGCTTTGCAGATAGCTGGTGAGGGAAACTATATTTATGGGACCTCCTTGCGAGAGACCCGTTGCCCACGTCGGCTAGCATCATGAAAAAGAAAAACTATGGTATTTGTCATTTACCATTACTTATTCGGACTATAGTGGATTTAATTTTCCTAGAAGAGTTCCTTGTTCCATGCACGGTCTGTGTTTAACATATAAGTTTCTCAGGGGACCATTCTGAGTTTGTGTGTGTATATATATATATATATATAAATAAATATATATGTATATATAACAGTACATAAAAACAATCGTAATGAAAAATTCATTTCATGTATCCAATTGGACACACGTGTTATCATAGACAGAAATTTACTCTATGAAAACTTTGTGTCCATTTCGAAACGGACTTTGAATAAAGTCTTTTCTTCACAGTTATTAAAAATATTACTTAAACAAGTAAACAGGGAGCTTCCTTAATACTTCTAGAATGAAATTATAGTCAAAACAAATATAATAACGGTGATTAAACTTAGGAAAATTACAAAAAACGCTTACCGAAAAAAATGGCGTCCACTCACTTCTACTTCACAACTATAACTGGCGTAATTGCTCAGAGCCATCTATTGAGAGGGTGTTGAACTTCACCTTCTGCGTCCAAATGGTTACAAAGATTCAAATGGAGTAGATATTTTTCTTATGTATGTATGTATTAAGCCTGTGTAAGAGTTAAGCAAAGTTAATGTGTCTAAATGGCAACAAATTACGACAAAGGGTCAAAAATATGAGGTTGTGTTCAATTGAATATTTGGTATTTCAACATACAGTAGAACAGAAAACCGTAATTTTGAACATGATAACGCGATTTTTTGGAAAAGTTGCAGAAAAGAAACCCCTCTTAGAATTCAATTTTATATACAAATTCATATTAACCAGAGTGAAATTCGGACTCGGAAAAGTATGATATGCCCTAATGTGACTGTTCATTTCTTGATATGCATCGAGCGGTTTCTGAACTCCATCTTTGTATGCGGGAGACTTGTGGTCACCCAAAAAGTTTCCACAAATCCATTTGAAAGCCTGCCATGCTTCAGTTCTAAGGCAGTGAGGCTTTCTTCAAAGCCTTCATCCTGCAGAACCTCCCTGATTTGGGGCCCCACAAAGATTCCCTCCTTCAATTTCGCGGCACTGATGTTTGCAAATTTCTCAACAAGGTATCGAAACCCTCTCGAATTCGCCTTACCCATCGCTTTCACAAAATGTTTCATTAAGCCGAGCTTAATTTGGAGAGGTGGCAGGAAAATCTTTTTTGGATCAACTAAAGGAACACACTGGACACTGCCCGTTCCTGGCTCGTATGTGCTTCTTTGATGCCAGTCACGCCTGATGTAATGATCCACGGTAGCACGGCTGTCCCATAGGAATAGGAAACAACAGTATTTCGTGAACCCTCCTTACATGCCCATTAACATACCACTGACTTTGAGTTCACCATAGATATTCCATTGATGAGTATAGTATAGTATAGTATAGTATATTCACGTTATCGTACGTCAAAGTGCAATACATGAGGGTACAGAAACGGTAAAGCAAAAACCTACACCTAAGCTGCAAGACAAAATACTCCGCTGCATGTATAAAGGACGTATATTATTATATTGTACAGTTTATATAGTATTATATATTATATTATATATAGTTATATGCATATTATATATATTATTATATTATATATATACTGTATTATATTTATTATATATATTATGATCGGTCTCATCTCGAAAACTAGACGTGCTAGAAGAAAACCGAAAACAGCTCTCTAGCCCACCCATAATTATACCTACACGGTAGGTAGTTACTATTTGGTTGTATAAATATTATGATTAATTAATATATCAAACAAACTCGTACTTATGATTATATGATATATATAAATATGATTAATTATGATTATGATTACATATAAGATAATGCAAGGTTTATAGTTATGTCCCGTCATTTTTTTAGGACACACAAACGAACTTGTAATTGATATGAGAAATTAATTCTATTAGCTATTAATGTGCAGGTTGGCCCCTAACTCCCAATCGATTATAATTAAAGTGAAAATAAAAAAATCAAACAAAGTAAAAAGTTTATAAGAAGTTTAGAAATTGTTCATTCATGAAATTGTTTTTAATTTTTTATAAAATCAGCTAGATGTATTTTCGCTTTAATTATAATCGATTTGGACTTTGGGGCCACCCTGTACATTAAATCTTGGTCAATATAATAGGTATGAAAGCTTCGATAGGTAGAATAAATAGTAAGTACAGCCATATCATTATTCCTTCAATAAGATTGATTTCAGCTTCTTTTTAAACACACCTACGTTAGAAATATTTTTATATGTGCTTAAATCATTCCATAATTTCAAACCTACAAAATCAAATGATTTTTCAGATGAAGAAAATTTAACGTGAGAAATAACATGCTTAGTTCTATTCCTAGTCATTTTTTTATGCAGGGAGTTGGGAACCATTTTTGTTCGTAAAAGCGCCCCCACCCCACCCATAGAAGAAGAAGAGAGCAAAAATCAAGGTCCACGGTTTCCGAGGTGACTGGACACTGCGTTTGAAAGATTGGAGGTCACAGACAGAGGAAAAGATGGATTGAGGAAGATTCTTCAAGAGTTCACCCGTTGAGTAGATTAAAGACTGAGAATACCGCTTAACCCTTGCGTTAGAGAGTAGGCATGCAGTTAGAGAGAGTTCAGAAGAGCAGTGTCCATTATAATAGCGATAATAAAGAGAGAGTGAGGAAACACTGCGGCGAAGAGAGAGGGATTGAAGACAATCAATAAGAGGCGGAAAATTGATGAGACGAAAAGACTTTGATTCCATCCGATCAAGTAAAACTATGTGGGCTGAGCCCTTCCACACATGAGAAGAGTACTCCACACAGGGACGGACAAAACCCCTGTACAGAGACACCAACTGAGTTTGGGTGAAGAAACTGCGGAGGCGGTACAGCACACCTAACCTCTTCGAAGCTGTTTTGGAAAGAGAGCATATGTGTTCTTTCGAGGAAAGATCACAAGAAAAGGAAACGCCAAGAATATTAAGAGAAGAGGAAAGATGAAGTTCTGTATTGTTGACGGTAAGGGGAAAATTGTGATGATAGTAGGCAGATGGAGGAACCGAGTTTTTGAGGCAAATTCATCAGAGATGGCAGAAAGGTCAGAAGCTAGTTGTACCATAGTCACCCTACACGAATCATGGAGTGACTGTTGAGAGGGACGCTTTGCGAAGCGAGTGGAAAAACTGAAGAGTGGAATCTTCGGCATAGGAGTGGATAGAACAGGAAGTGCGAATTAATAGATCATTGATAATTAAAAGGAAAAGAGTAGGTGACAGGACAGAACCCTGGTGTACAACACTGTTAACAGCTTTCGGAGAAGAACAGTGACCATCTACAACCGCAGCTATAGATCTGCCAGAAAGGAAATTAGAGAGGAAGGCACAGATAGAAGAATAGAAACCGAAGGAGGGCAGTTTCGAAATTAAAGATTTGTACCACACTCGATCAAAAGTTTCGATATATCAAGTGCAATAGCAAACGTTTCACCGAAATCCTGAAAGGAGAATGACCAAGAATCAGAGATATGCAGGAAGATCGCCACTTAGAGCGTCCCTTGCGGAATCGATACTGACGATTTGAAAGAAGAATGTGAGAAGAGAGGTGTGTAAGAATCTTCCTTTTTAGGATAGATTGAAAAACTCTAGAAAGGGAAGAAATCAAAGGAATTGGACAATAGTTGGAGGATTGAGAGCGGTCACCCTTCTTTGGGACAGGCTGAATGAAAGCGAACCTCCAGCAGAAAGGAAAAGTACCAGATGAGAGAAAAAGACGAAAGAGTTTGCCTCGGAAGGGTGTCAGCACAGAAGCACAGTTCTTAAGAACAAAAGGAGGCACACCATCAGGACTGTACGCCTTCCTAGAGTTCAGCCCAGTTACGGCAGAAATAACATCTTTGGAAGAGATTCTAATTTCAGATATAATAAAGTCAGAGGGAGGAGGAGATAGAGGAACAGCACTGGAATCATCCTGGGATGAGTTGGAGACGAAAGTTTGAGGGAAGATTTCAGCTTTGTCAGGAGAAGAGACGGCAACTGAGCCGTGGGAATGGAAAAGAGGATGGAAAGAAGAGGAAGTAAAGTTCTTGGAGACGTTCTTAGCTAGATGCCAGCAAGAGCAGAAGAATTAGAATTGGATAGATTTTCACATTTTTGTCCAAAATGAATTTTTGGCGAGTCGAAGAACAGATCTTGCACAATCCTGGCAGAAATATAAGCTGAGTGGGACTGAGAGTCTGATACGAGTGAATCTTGCAATGAGTTTCAAAATATATATTTATCCTCTCGAAGTTAATAATTTTATTCTTACATTTATAAATAAAAATAAAATGTACCAATTTGATTATGCCTTTGATTTTTATAATTTTAACTCTTTAAAGAATGCGTTTGTACGATCAAGAAAATTTGCATCAGAAAACATTCTTGCTCGATTTTAAACAACCAAAATACTCTCTAATGCCTTATCAACATTGTTACCCCATGCACGATTGCAGTGCATCATATAAGGACGAATAAAAGTATGATAATAAGTTAATAAAACCTATTTAGGAAATATAAATCAAAGTTTAAATATTATAGCAACACTCCAAGAAATCTTTTCAGATGTATAATTGATGATAAGGAAATCAGAAATAAGAAGTGCCACGGTAAAAATCATACTAAACAAATTTATTAATTAATAATGAATCACTCTTTGAATACAGAAAAAAATATCTTTGACAGATTATTAAAACTCAAAAGAGAACAATTAATTTATTCCTGTTGTGCACCCTACGGTAGGCTATATTACATGCCCATAAGACCCTCACGAAGGACAAAGAATGTCTATTCGTAATAATCATAATTCGGCAGCATCTACAAATAGAATTGCCATAAGCATCACCCATGTGTTAGGTAAAACTATCATTACTCTTGTATATAATAATAACAAAAGAGAAATAAAAAAATTCATAAATTTATACTCTCTTAAAATTTTATAAGTCTATGATCCTCATAATTTTATAATTTTGTAATTTTATCCTTTAAATTTTATAATTATTTAATCTAAAAAATTTACAATTCTATAATTATTAATTTTAGTCGTTTATAATTCTATTAATTTTATAACTTTTCAACTCTACAGTCTCATTGTGGATACATATGCTGTATAATATTATGTTCTTACCTACGTTCTTCCTTTACAACAATCTCTTCTTCATTTTTTGGCATATACCGTTTTATATACTGTATATATACGAGTATATACAGGGTGTACATAAAGTCAGGATCTATTTTTGTGAAGCACTTGGAAATCATATGGAATTCAATCATAAAATGTTAAAGTGGTAACATTTATTAAATAATTAAAAGTAGGATTCGACGTGACGCCCATCAGTATCCCTGCACAGCTCAAATCGTTTCGCAGCATTTCTAAACACATTCTGGAGCATTTGCGGGGTTATGTTATCTGCAGCAGTTCGTATACGTGTACGTAAGTTTTCAAGACTCGTAATCTTCGTCTGATAGACGTGCGATTTGATAAAGCCCCATGCAAAGAAATCTAAAGGGGTTAAATCTGGTGATCTCGCTGGCCAAGGTATGTTGCTTCCGCGTCCGATCCAGCGATTTGGAAAACGTCCATTTAGATAATCCTGAACAATTTTGGCATAGTGACAAGGAGCACCATCATGTTGATAGACGACGGGGATAGGATTGTTAGTACCGTCGTCTATCAACATGATGGTGCTCCTTGTCACTATGCCAAAATTGTTCAGGATTATCTAAATGGACATTTTCCAAATCGCTAGATCGGACGCGGAAGCAACAGACCTTGGCCAGCGAGATCACCAGATTTAACCCCTTTAGATTTCTTTGCATGGGGCTTTATCAAATCGCACGTCTATCAGACGAAGATTACGAGTCTTGAAAACTTACGTACACGTATACGAACTGCTGCAGATAACATAACCCCGCAAATGCTCCAGAATGTGTTTAGAAATGTTGCGGAACGATTTGAGCTGTGCAGGGATACTGATGGGCGTCCCGTCGAATCCTACTCTTAATTATTTAATAAATGTTACCACTTTATCATTTTATGATTGAATTCCATATAATTTCCAAGTGCTTCACAAAAATAGATCCTGACTTTATGTACACCCTGTATACTGTATACATATACATATATATATTTTTTCTAACTTGTAATTACATCTATTACCGTATTACTCTAGTTATTACATCATGATGAACAAGACCATAATAACATTATAAATTCGACTCTGCTCGATCAAATCTGGGTACGGTCCCCGCTTGATTGCATCTCAGGTATAATTATATTAAATATCACAGATCACTTGTGTGTATATATATATATATGTATTTTTTTTTTATTGGGGTTGTTTAACCTCCTTCGCAACATCTAAGGTCATGTGACGGAGGAGACTACGTGGGATCCGAACCACGGGTCGCTACATAATCTGGGCGCAGAAGACGGTCTTCCATCCAATTACTACCCAGACCCAATGTCGCTTAACTTCGCTGATCTCCGGGAAACGGTGTTACGATATTAGCCACGACGTAGACCATATATATACACACACCATACTAATCATCCATTTCTCCGCACAGGAAAATATAAACGTTGACTATAGATCTTACAGCTATAATAACAAACTAAAATTTCTTAGAGAAATAACTTTTGACTGGTCTACATTAACCGAAAATAACCATGACATTGGAACAAAATTTCAAGCATTCTCAAGTACACTTATGAATGTATTCAACACAAAGTTTCCTCTTAAATACAACAAAATACAACAATTTAAAACTAAATATAACAACCGATGACTCACCTCAGCACTCACTGTGAGTATTAAATGTAAACATACTGTACTCCCTTTAAATTATGAAAAAATTTATATTATCACCGAACGGACATGAAAAACTTATTTGCAAATATACGCTCCAATACTGCAGCCTCGATCCCAATTACAGACACGCACTACCGGCAATACATGCCACAACCCACTCCAAATTCATATCTGATCCAATTCTAATGAAATGTATCTCTTTAGCATTAAAAAAGGTGGAAAATAAAGAATGACATCAGTACAGTCCCAGTAGAAATATACAAAATTATCATAGTATGCGATGAAATTGCAAGATCACTTAGTAAACTACTAAATGAATCAGTAACAGTATATTCCCTGACAGTCTAAACCAGTGGTGCACAAACTTTTTTGATGTGAGGGCCAAGCGAAGAAAATAACTAAATGTATTAGCCTACTTACTTTCCATCTAAGTCATAAATTGGGTCACTTTTATATTCTAACTTTTTCATTGAATTGAAAAGACCCGTGGGGCCACTGAAAAGACCCGTGGGGGACACATTTGGCCCGCGGGCCAGGGTTTGTGCATCACTGGTCTAAACGAAGCCAGTGTATCCCCTGCATGAAAGTCAGGACTCACGAAACCCAAACACTCCATCCAGTTATTACCCCATTCCCGTATAGCCAACTTTAAGTAAAGCATTTTCAAAATTCCTATGCAATAAACTTACTATTTTCTTAAGGAAATATGATACTTTAACTTAAACACAATTTGGGTTTAGAGGTGGGTATACAATGGAAGAGGCCATAAACATGTTAGGAAATTTCTGTCAGAACTTAAATAGCAAGAACATGTTGCCTTTATCTTCTTTGACTTGTCAAAAGCATTTGATACATTTTCGCATGAAACGGTACCTATTCAACCCATTCGGCGGTAGAGGGTTAAAAGTTAAATTATCCGACAAGACGATGCTTACTAGTGGGTCACACAAGGATCTATTCTTGGGTCATTACTATTTCTCATTCACGTGAACGATTTTCACCTTTCAACCACATTAAATTGCGAACAGATGATACCACACTTACTTCGTCGCATCGTAATATAAACTTTCTGATAAATGAAACGAACAGGCATTAGAGCATGTGTATAACGGATGTGTGCTTATAAACTTTTATTGAACCTGACAAAGTCATCGTCTATGATTATTACTAGGGATTTGCTGAATATCTGGTATTTAGTATTCGGCCGGATAGTTTGTATATGTTTTTAACCGAATACAGAATATTTGATAATTAGGGTAAATAATGTGATCAGGGAAATGGAACTTAAAATGTATTTTTTTATTTCAAAGAATAATTACAAACAAATCCAACTTCGTATAGTGATACTAATAAATAATAATCTTACAAAAAATGAACAGGCAGTAGTAATAATTATTGCAAAAACAAAACATAATAATTGAAATTTAAGGCAAGCAGTTTATCGGGTAGAAAATTTGGTCGTTCAGCAGCATCATGAGCTAAATGATTACGTTGGTAATTACACTTTTTGCAGAAGTGAATAGCCGCTCACTTCGTACGATTGTGGGTGGCGTGGTGAGATATTTGCGAGCAAGTACAAATAGTTTCGAGAATCTTTCGCGATTATGGCCCCACTAATCAAAAGGGTTCGTGTCGCGACTGACTCGTGGCTCCTTTGAATATACGTCTAATTCTTTTTGACAACGTTGCTGGCTGCTTTTGATAGGTGGAGGCACATCGGATTGTGAAAACGTAGCAACCTCAGTGAAGTGGCTACATAAGTCAACCTTCGGCTTCTTTTTTGAAGGTTCTTCATCTTCACGTGAAACAAAAGCAGTTGTTTCATCGCCATGAGTTATATTACGTGTGCGAATAGCATTACGTGATGCAGACACAGTGATTATCTCATGTCTTACAAACTCAGGCACTGTAATGCAAGCAAATTTGAAACGAGGATTTAAAACCTGAGCAATCACGCAAATAATGTCTGTTTTCTTCTGCTTGAAGCAATTTTGTAAATTTTCTACTGAATTGTTCTTCATAGTATGAATACCAGCATCATCAGTGATGTTGATGAAAAACTTTCATTCTCCATAAGGAACAAGTACACGGAGATTGATACAGGCACCTCCCATTGATATTTCTCGCCGGAAAGAGATTTTGTCTAGTCTCGTGGTGGCACAATATCGCGAAGTACGAACGAATCAATATATCACTTGCTGCATAAACACCTTTCACGGCGGGAGACCCAAGTTAAAATTTCAAAGAGTTGGCAGACACATGCAGATAACAAACATTCAATTACAGGAAGTATGCTCACACACTTGCCTGACTTGTTAACATGTCTAAGAGTAGAGTAGATAAGTATCATATTTTGTAGAAATACATAATTTCCTAACCAACAAAAAAGAACTAAAGAAAAAATTCATGGCATGGATTAGGTGAGGTTTCTGCCGTCACTATTTCTTTTTTCTCTTCTTTCTCTTGGGTGGCTGGGTACACGTGACAGGTGAGGACATGGTGTAGAAATTCTGATTTCCGTCCTCAATTCCTGTTTCAACCCATTTCCTGTAGAAGCTGCGCGTACATGGGTGTAGACATGAACAATTTGACCGTTCCCTCCCTCTTAATCCTTTTGAGGCTGCCTAGAATTGGCCATGGGGTCTTTGTTGGCACAACACCTCAGTAAATAGAGTTGTATTTTGTTTATACAAAACACAACTCTATTTACTGAGGTTTTTGTGACGGTACCATTTAGTTAACATCCGATCAGCACAATTATATTATTACGTTTGTTTATACAACGGTGCTATTTGATATTCGATTTTAGCGTAATTGTAGAAGTAGTTTATATCGGGTAGCCCCAAAAAAGGTTTTGAGATTTGAACATCAATAACTTCAAAAATATGCAGTTCACACTTTCAAAATTTACAGAACTTTTATCTCAATCTATTGATAAGTTATCTTAAAAATTTCAGACCTCTACATAAAATACTTTTTCTACAGCTGAGGGAACAATAAGGTATGGTGAAAAAAACGAATATCCTAAATCCTAAATGTGTATAGCTGTACCTGGCAACTATTCTAAGACTTGCAGTAGTTTCCTTAGCCTATAGAAAATCTGTTAGTCTCTGAAAAACGTCAGATGATATAGGCTACGCCCATCTTAAATACTGTTTTTTAAATTTACTTTAAATTTACCCTTCAAATTATGGTTCTAACAAACGGTGAAAAAGCGGTGATTGAAAAGTGTTTCTTGGAAAACAGATGGACTGGGGCAAGAATTGTGAGGGAATTTCCAGGAATAACTTGTAATGTTACGTCTGTGAATAGAATAATTAAAAATTTTAATGGAACCGGTTCGACGGCACGGAAGCGTGGAAGTGGTCGGCCTAAAACAGTTTACACTCAAGACAATATAGCCATGATCGAAATGATAACCTGGGTCACATTGCTCTCAGAGGAAAACTGCAAGAAATTTAGGTATCAATCGAAGTTCCATACAAAGAATACAGTAAACGGTAGGACTTAAAGCATTTAAAAGGATCCGTGTTTCAAGACGTGACAGCAATGTACACTGTAAGAGCTAAAAGAAACATTCGTTGTAGAAAATTTCTTGATAGATTTTCGTCCAGTGATGTTAAAAAAATAGTTTTTACAGATGAAAAAGATTTCACGATCGAGATTGCTCGAAACTCCCGAAACGATGTTGTTTATGGTCGACGTAAGAAAGACATTCCTCCAACGAGATTTTACCACTTGTATCGTGGAATGGAAAGACAAATTTATTTAAGTTCAGAAAATAAAAAAATTAATTCAGAAACCTACGTATGTAAATCCTTAGAGGAGAATCTTTTGCCTGATTGTCGGCGTCTGTATTATGGAAACGATTTCATACTCCAACAAGATGGTGCTACAGCTCATACTAGTAAGTTCACACAGGGTTATCTACAACAGAATGTAGTCAACTTCATTGGAAAAAATGACTGGCCCCCGCAATCACCTGATTCCAATCCCATGGATTATTGTATCTGGAAGACTCTAGCAGAGAAGATTTATGAAGGCCAAACAGAAAAGTTTACAGAAATGCAATTAAAGAAAAAAATACTCGAATGCAGGGACAAAATAACATTAGCAGAAATCAGAAAATGTATCATGTCGTGGAAGAAAAAGTTAAGATTAGTTTGTAAGCAGGACGGCAGACATATTCATCATATTTATTGATAAGATGTGACTAATAAAATTTTTCAGTTCATGATATTCGTTTTTTTCACTATACCTCATTATTCCCTCAGCTGTGGAAAAAGTACTTTATGTAGAGGTCTGAAATTTTTATGATCGCTTACTAATAGATTTAGGTAAAAGTTTTTTAAATTTTGGAAGTGTAAACTGTATATTTTTGAAGTTATTGATGTTCAAATCTCAAGACATTTTTTTGGGGCTACCCGATATATTAGGGTGTCAATTTTGGGGGTGAAATGACTAAATTGAAAATCATGTGATTTGGTAGCAATTTAATGTAATCATTTGGCATACAAAATAATATCCTTGCTTCAAAAACAATAAAAAATAACCCCTACCTACATCAATTTTAATTCAAAAATTCCATTTTTCCGTAAATTCGTAACAAAATAACAAATGTGCGCAAACATCCTATCAACATTTAAAGTGGCAATAAGATATCATTCAGAGTCTTTATTTGAAGGTAACCAATGCAGTCGTGTCCTTTTTGCTGCGGTTCCTTGACATCAGCATTCGGCTTGCTACTTGCGCTTTGATGTAGCCTTCTCGCCTCTCGTGACTGTAAACTTGACTAGCTGCTTCTGTGACCATTTTCACACATCTCTCCACACTCTGAGAGTGAGAAGGCCACTTTGGCACTTGCATTGGGGCCTCTTTAAGTTGTGTTAAATCTTTGTTTGTTATACATGTCGTCAGTGGTGGCTCCAAAACTTTCGAACTCAAGTTAACTAATTCTGACAATTTCGTGGCATTGACGTTTATCGGAGGTATCTTCCTTGTCTGAACAGAGCAGTCTCCCAGCTGGTCATCATCTAGTGATGTTCCTCTAAGCTTTAAAATGATTTCCACAGACTCAGTTAGCTCTTTGGTACATTGGCTGCAGAGTATTGCTTGCAAAACTGCCTCTGGCCTAGCATACCAAGCGGACCTTCTCACCACAGGTAACACGATATCCACCACTATTTTCCTTTGGGTTCTCAGTAGCTGTAATTGAAACAAGATGTGGTTGGGCCCCTCCATCCACATTGGATTAAGTTTTACATTGAACCAGTGAGGAAGATAAAACCAAATAATAAATTCAACAATCAACATCAAATTCTGTGGCATTTTGCCCTTCAGTGCATGTTTGGAAACCCAAATCCTGCAGAAACGAATCGCTGTAGTTAACCAACGACTGTGACTTACGGGTCCAATCTCCAAGAGAGCCAGATTTTGAGGCAACTCTCCTGATCTGATTGCTTGAACAATACGATAACCGTAAGATTGATCCGTGCTGAGGTCTTTGATAACTTCTTCAGACAACACTGGAAGGGGAGGGCCTACTTCGACCTTTGGAAATTTTGTATTTATTTCTAATTCCGTTGCTTCATCTAGCATGTTGCCAAGGGGGCCTGACCACTTGCTGTTGCTCTTTGTAGGACCATCAAGTTCCTGGACGAGAGACGAAGAGGTAGTTCCCCTGTGTGCAAATCACATACAATCCAAACAAACCTTCTTCCAAGTTTTTTCTAAATGCGTCATAACACCGCCCTGCCATCCAGTGTTCACCGCAGTTGAGTCTCCATCAACGGCCTGCAGTGAACTGTCAAGTCTTCTTTCTTGAAGCCAGCATATTATTTGATCAGCAATTGCCTCTGCATGTTTCTTGCCTTCTACTTCTGCTTCAGGAACAAAGTGAAACAAATAGCGGCCACCAGGTTCGGAACACACAGAGTAGTGTTCTTCTTTGATGAGACCGGGAAACTTTCTGTCCATTCCCTCTACCTCTAGGAGAACTTTTGTGTCATCTCTTCTTCCATCAAACAAAAGGCAAGAGAGACTTTCCTCCTTCAAATCTTTTTCATGCTGATCAGATATTTCCTTCATTATTTTTTCTTGTGCTCTTCTTATCGTATTATGATCTATCACTAAAGATGTATCCTCTCGGCTGATGAGGCCTGCATCTATCCAAGCGGCAGTGGCAATCTTTGCAGTCTCTCGTAGCCCCGTATGGTGGCGAATACTGGCAAGGGCAATGTTTGAGCTGTCTTTAGTATTGTATTTCATTCTCTTCGGCGAAGGGTCAGATGGCATTTTGGAGCTATCATCTGATGTTGCTTCTTTCTGTTCATCTGAAGAGCTTTCAAAGAAGTGAGAAACCTCTTGATAGAGCTCTTCATCTATTTGGGTGGCTTCTTCACTCTTCTTTTTCTTCCCTCTCTCGGATTTTCTCTTTTTTCTTAGCAATAACAATCTGTTTTTTGGTCTCTGAATAATCTGCCGAACCAATCTGCATACTTCCTTCGCCTCCTCCCTTTGTTCTCTGCGCCTTTATGAAAGCCAGCTCCAAAACAGGGATCTTCTTCTCACGAGGACAGCGAAAATCAATGTGAGGGTGAGGTTCTCTTCTGCATGAGGGAGAACAATTGGCTTCAGAACACAACTCTATGGGACAATGGCAGTTAAAAATGTCAAGAAGAGTATGAAGTGTGTGCAGCAATTTATTTTTCTTTGCTAGTTTTCCTTTACCAAGTGATGTCTCAACTGCTTTGTGCCACAGCTTTGTTAATTTTAGCTCGATAGTTCTATACTGATTGAGTACAGGTGGTTTGAATAACACATTAGCTTTTTTCCACTGATGCAGAAGAGGGGGAATCATGTCCCTTATGAGCTCTTTCTCTGTGTAGTTCCTTCTATCCTTTGTATTTTGTTCACGAAGGAGTAACCCTTGTCTCAGCATGTCCCGCACTGTTGGTAGTTCTGATACGGGAAGCTCCTTGCCTGTACCGACTAACAGGCTCAAGTGGCATGACGACTGACCTCTTGTCTTCAATTTTGGCATCTTAGGAATATCTGAAAAGAAAGAAAAACATTTAAGTATTTTATATCAATTACGATGTTTCAAAGTTTAGTCATTCGATGTTCTAAAATTCAATAAAAAAATATTTCATGGGATTACAACATAATTAGACAGAAGAATATGATGATAATAAATAACTGTAATAATCAATAATCCATACTTACAGTTAAACTGTAGTATTCGTCTAGTAGAATAACTATGAAGTAGGTACAAGAGCAATAACAGCAAACCGCCGTCTATGACATCCAAGAGGCAACTGAGGACTGAGAGTGAGGGACAGTTCTATTCATGTTGTGACTTCTACACTGTACAACAACTATATGACCTTAAAAACACTCCATATGCGATCAGTGGGATAATTCTGTGACAGATGAATAGTTAATCAATTTATGTCCTATTATTTAGTAAAAGAGTCAATTTCTGAAACTTTAAGGTAAAATTGATGTAAGTAAGGATTATTTTATTTCATTTTGGTTGGCCACTTTCATGTTTTGACATGAAAAGACACTATATTTTCACTACCAAAATTGATTTGAAAAAAGTTGACAAAATTGACACACCCTACCGATATATTCTCTTCTTTCCTATAAAATTTCCTTGTATACTTTTCCATGGTCACTGTATTTTCTTCATTTCTTTCCATACCTCCTCTGGCGGGAAGGGAGCGGAGGGTGGGGAGAGAGCCTTATCCTTTTTTTTCCAGTTTTCTACTACTGCTGGAATAATTAAAAAAATGCACTAGTTTAATAACAAGAACCTCCCCGAGTGGACCGAAAGGTCTTTGAGTCTTCTTCCTCTTGTTCGTGTATCTCTCTCTCTCTCTGGTCGGGAAACGGTTCGTGCTAGGGGGCGGTCAGAATAGGGAAGGCTCCCTCCGTGCAGTGCTTGTTAATTAGGGCGGCTCGTTTTTACACTTTTTTCGATATTTGATTGGGGGTAGTGCGGAAAAGTTGCGATTTGGAGAGAAAATAAAGTGTGTAAAATTTTTTTGATCTACGTCAATACCTTCCGGTGGCAGCGAGTCCTTAAAAATCGAAAAATAGGTCTAAAAACACATAAAAATACGATATTTGAAAAAAATATTCATAATTATATTTGTGAGTATTTTTGAACGGGGTAGATTGGAAAATGGTTTTAAAGACTTACAAAATAAACAATAAAAATTTCAGCACAATCTGTTAATAACTTCCGGTGGCGTCTTAGCCGTTAAAATATCCAAAATATTGATTTAAAGCAAGTTTTAACAAGATGTTATACAAATGTTAATTCCGGTATATTTCTGTGCAAACAACCCTGAGAACACTATTATAGGCTTGAATAAATTAATAGCAGTCATTGAACAATGAACATTATATAAAATTCACACTGTGCATTGCACACTGCACACTGCTACATCCCCCGTTCCCTACCCTATATAAGCTGGGAAAGGAAGCGACGTTGTCAGTTGTTGTGTGTCACGTGTGGCGAGAGGTTGTGTTATAACTTGTTCATCAACCGTGGTATATCACCATTTACCCGCAGTTAGTTGGTAAATATCGTAAATAGATTTATAATGTCTGAAAAGAAACCTTCAAAAGTAACCAGAACGTTAGCAAAATGCTAACATTTTTAGAAGATCAGCGTACAATACGCTGATCTTCTAAAAATGTTCTTTCATTTGGGGGCACTTTTTTTTCTTTACAGCAAAAACAAGAATTCCAATTACCACATTTACAAGAAGCAATATCAAATAGTTTTTCCGAATGTTCCTGAAATGACTTCAATTTACTTTTGTAACTTTCAGAATTCCTTTTTAGTTTACCTGTTTTAAGTAAGGTCTTGTACTTATTATGATAGTTTTTGAGCATATCATGTATTCTTTTCCTTGATAAAGTTGGGATTGAAGCTGTGAGCCATATCTCTTGAAGTTTGGAAATGATGTCATTGGCAATAATCTGGAATGGAGGATCTTGGCCTGTCGTTTTTCTGTTGTTCCGGTGCCAGAGATAAGCTCTTAGCACATCTCCATAAGTAGGTAGAACATTATTAACAAAATCTGCTGGTTGACCGATGCTATGGCATTTTGCTAACGTTCTGGTTACTTTTGAAGGTTTCTTTTCAGACATTATAAATCTATTTACGATATTTACCAACTAACTGCGGGTAAATGGTGATATACCACGGTTGATGAACAAGTTATAACACAACCTCTCGCCACACGTGACACACAACAACTGACAACGTCGCTTCCTTTCCCAGCTTATATAGGGTAGGGAACGGGGGATGTAGCAGTGTGCAGTGTGCAATGCACAGTGTGCATTTTATATAATGTTCATTGTTCAATGACTGCTATTAATTTATTCAAGCCTATAATAATGTTCTCAGGGTTGTTTGCACAGAAATATACCGGAATTAACATTTGTATAACATCTTGTTAAAACTTGCTTTAAATCAATAGTTTGGATATTTTAACGGCTAAGACGCCACCGGAAGTTATTAACAGATTGTGCTGAAATTTTTATTGTTTATTTTGTAAGTCTTTAAAACCATTTTCCAATCTACCCCGTTCAAAAATACTCACAAATATAATTATGAATATTTTTTTCAAATATCGTATTTTTATGTGTTTTTAGACCTATTTTTCGATTTTTAAGGACTCGCTGCCACCGGAAGGTATTGACGTAGATCAAAAAATTTTTACACGCTTTATTTTCTCTCCAAACCGCAACTTTTCCGCACTACCCCCAATCAAATATCGAAAAAAGTGTAAAAACGAGCCGTCCTATTGTTAATGCTAGGTCGATTAGGAATACATTTTGCGAGCTACGGGCGCTCTTAGCATCAGAATACCAGGATATCGTTGCTATCACCGAGTCCTGGATTCATACTGATCGTAGGGACTACGTTGGGGAGTTCGAGATTTCCGGGTATAGAAGGTTTCACAAAGACCACACCCTTGGGGAACGGGAGCTGCTTGGCGTCGATCTGAACGTGGGAGGGACGAACTATAGGTTAATCTTGGTGTACAGACTTCCGCATCTCCTCCTCGAGGAGGATACAGCCCTGTACACCGAACTCCGTAGCCTGCTAGGGGACAGGGTGTGTGTAGTTTTAGGAGACTTTAACTGTTGCGGCATAAACTGGGAAGACAGGACTGCTGATGCCGAAGGGAGGAGGCTAGTTGACTTTGCTGATGAGAACTTCCTGACTCAGTGTGTCAATGGGCCTACACGAGGCGAAAGCGTTCTAGACTTAGTATTCACGACCGAAGACAACCTCGTCACTGGCCTCACCGTTGACGAATCGTTGGGTGCGAGTGATCGCGATCTGATTAGGTTCTGTGTCTGCGTCCCTCGGGAGAAGCGTAGTAACTCTAGAGGAAGTAAGCTCGATCTACGACGGGCGGACTTTGTTAGCCTTCGGGATAGCGTAGGTGAGATGGGGTTAGAGGTCGGCGGCGATGTTGAGGAAGTGTGGAGTGCATTCCGGGACCAGTTTATGGTACTACAGTCTGCTGCCATACCCTCAAAACCGGTCATCCCTGCTTCAATGCAGCCTAAGTGGCTCAGTCGTGACATCGCTTCGGCTATCCGAAATACGAAAGCTGCGTATAGGAGGGCGAAGGTCAATCGTTCCCATGAGAACACTGAGGCGTATTTCTGTCTGTGCAGGGAAGTGAAGGTGAAGGTTAGACTAGTGAAACGTAACGAAGAACTCCAGGTGGCAAGCCTCTGCAAGGGAACCCTAAGGAGTTCTTCAGTTATGTTAAAAGTAGAAAGCCCATTAGAAGCATGATAGGTCTGTTAAAGGACCTCAGCGGCGCTCTGCGGACCTCCGACGCGGACATCGCTAATGTGCTTAATGAGTATTTTGCGGGAGTGTTAACCAGGGAAGAAACCCGCGTCATCCCCGAGCCAGGCGTCAGGCACGAAGGTGCTGATCTGGATAGTGTTCGGTGTACCGCGACAGTCGTTGCCGATAGAATAGACAAACTGAGCGCGTTTAAGGCTCCTGGGCCAGACCAGTTCCTCCCCAAAGTGTTGCGGGAGGTGCGCGACAAGGTGGCTCCCCACCTGGCTACAGTCTTCAACAAATCGTTGGAGACGGGCCAGGTGCCTGGTGACTGGAGGGAAGCCAACGTGACCCCTATCTTTAAGAAAGGGGATCACGAAAGTCCAAGGAACTATCGTTCCATTAGTCTCACTTCGGTTGTAGGTAAATTATCAGAGGGGATAATAGCGGATAGGATCGTTGACCATTTGAATTCCTACAAGCTGCTTGGGGACTCCCAACATGGGTTTAAACGGCATAGGTCATGTCTCACCAACTTGCTCGAGTTTTTCCACGTCATGTGGAGTGAGTATGATAAGAGTAGGGCGATTTATATACTTTATCTCGACTTTCAGAAAGCCTTTGATAAGGTACCTCACCGCCGGCTAATGGCCAAAGTCCGCGCGTTGGGTATCGGTGGGGAAGTAGGTAGCTGGATTGAAAACTGGCTGAAGAATAGGCAGCAGAGGGTTGTAATTAAAGGGGCTAGTTCGGGTTGGGCCTCGGTCACTATCGGGGTTCCTCAGGGTTCCGTTTTGAGGCCACTGTTGTTTATCATTTACATAAATGATATCGACGGTGGCATCATCAGTAGGATCGCCAAATTCGCTGATTACACCAAGCTTGGGGCCAATGTTGGCACGCCGGAGGCGATTGAACAACTGCGTGTGGACCTACGTAGGATAGGAGAGCGGTCCGAAAAATGGCAAATGCCGTTTAACTTGGGCAAATGCAAGATGATGCACATTGGCTACACCAATTCCAAGTCGGACTACTGCACGTTGGGGAGTAATATCGAGGCCATTGATTTCGAAAAGGACTTGGGTGTTCTAATCAGCAGCGACCTTAAGCTGTTGGGTTATATCAGTAGGCAATTTCGATTTCGGAACAAGGAGAGTGTGCTCTCTCTGTACAATTCCCTGGTTCGGCCGCACCTGCAGTATGCTGTGCAGTTCTGGTCGCCCACCCTCAGGAAAGATATTGAGAGGCTGGAGCGAGTGCAGGCGAGGGCTACA
Source organism: Bathynomus jamesi (assembly GCA_023014485.1). Lineage (NCBI taxonomy): Eukaryota > Metazoa > Arthropoda > Malacostraca > Isopoda > Cirolanidae > Bathynomus > Bathynomus jamesi. The sequence goes on from JAJOZX010001090.1 coordinate 91,831, forward strand.
ATGTTAATCCCTTCCGTTAGGCATATGGGCTACAATCGACGCTTACGCGCCCTGAATTTGTTTTCGCTGGAAACTGGGAGGCTGCGCGGTCAACTCATTGAGGTTTTCAAGTTTTTTCACGGGTTCAACAATGTCGATTTTAGGAGCATGTTTAGTTTAAATGATAATTGGGAGTTGGATTTGAGACGGTTTAGGACTAGTGTTGTGGGAATTACTTTACCTATAAGATCTGTAACACGTGAAACAGGCTACCTTCAGAAGTTGTGAACAGTTCTTCTCTGGATCTGTTCAAGTAAAGGTTAGACCGAATCTTGCACACTATTTGAGGGTGTATGAATTTTTCCCTGGCACCCGTTGCCATTGGTACCTCCTCGATATGGGCCGCAAGGCCTTTTGAGGTACTTCTTTTCCTTGTAATTCTCTCTATCTCTCTCTCTCTCTTCCTTTCATAAAGCCTTTGACAAAGTCCCTCACCTGAGATTGATGGCTAAAGTCAAAGGCCTAGGAATCACCGGGCTCGTTTCCAACTGGATTGAGGATTGGTTAAGAGATAAAAAACAGAGAGTGGTAATAAATAGAGTGGCTTCGGAGTGGGCGCCCGTCACCAGTGGTGTCTCACAGGGTTCCGTTCTGGGTCCTTTACTTTTTACCATCTATATTAACGATATAGACGTCTGGCTTCTCAGTACAATCTCCAAATTTGCAGACGATACGAAATTAGGAAGTAGTGTAGGTACTGAGGAGGGCGTAAGAACGCTTCAGAATGATTTTGACAGGTTGGGCGAATGGTCTTCTACTTGGCAGATGCGACTGAACTTGGACAAATGTAAGGTAATGCACATAGGTTATAAAAACCCGAAGACCGATTACTCTCTCTTGGGAAAGAATTTGACTGAGACCGATCTAGAGAAAGACTTAGGAGTCTATATCAGCAATGATCTGAAACCATCGAAGCACTGTGCAGAAGTCGAAAAGAGGGCCTTAAAAATATTAGATTATATTAAAAGGCAGTTCCAGTTTCGGAACAAGGAGACTGTAATGTCTCTTTATAATTCAATAGTCAGACCTCAACTGGAATACTATGCGCAGTTTTGGTCTCCATCCCTCAGGAAGGACATAGAAAGGTTAGAAAGAGTACAAGCAAGGGCTACAAAATTGATCCCTTCAATGAGAATGCAAAGCTACCAACGGAGATTGAAGCGCCAAAATCTGTTTACCTTAGAGACGAGGAGGTTGCGCGGTCAGCTTATTCAAGTCTTCAAGATGCTCAATGCATTAGACAGGGTAGATTACAGAAACTTATTCTCACTTAGTGCCAATCCGACAAGAAATAATGGGTTTAAACTGGAACTAAATACATTTAGGACCTCTGTCTGCGGGAATTTCTTTTCCTATAAAATAGCTAATATCTGGAACCAACTTCCCTCGGAGGTTGTTTCCAGCCAAAGTGTTTATAAATGTGTTTAAAAATAGGCTAGACAAAGTATTGAATACTCTCACAGTTTAAAACTAAAACATAACGTAACTCTGCTGGAGTTCGCTTGCACGGTGTCTCTGTGAGCATGCTAATTTTTTTAATATATTTTCCACTTTCCTGTAAAATTTCCTTGGCTACTTTTCCAGGGTCAAGGTTTTTTCTTCAACTTTTTTCCGTACCTGCCTCTGGCAGGAAGGGAGCGGAAGGTGGGGAGAGAGCCTTATACTTTTCTATCCAATTTTCTATTACTGCTAGGATAGTTGAAAGAAAAATAAACTTGTTTAATAACAGGAACCTCCTAGAGTGGACCGGAAGGTCTTTGTGGCTTCCTCTTGTCCTTGTATATATATATATATATATATATATATCTCTCTCTCTCTCTCTCTCTCTCTCTCTCTCTCTCTCTCTCTCTCTCTCTCTCGCACCCTTTGCCATTGGCCTTTGAGGTACTTCTTTTCGTTGTAACTCCTTGTAACTCTCTCTCTCTCTTCTCTCTCTCTCTCTCTCTCTCATGATAAGAGTAGAGCGATTAATATACTTTACCTCGACTTTCAGAAAGCCTTTGATAAGGTACCTCACCCCCGGCTAATGGCCAAAGTCCGCGCGTTGGGTCTCAGTGGGGAAGTAGGTAGCTGAATTGAAAACTGGCTGAAGAATAGGCGGCAGAGGGTTGTAATTAAAGGAGCTAGCTCTGGTTGGGCCTCGGTCACTATCTGGGTTCCTCAGGGTTCCGTTTTGGGGCCACTGTTGTTTATCATTTACATAAATGATATCGACGCTAGCATCGTCAGTAGGATCGCCAAATTCGCTGATTACACCAAGTTTGGGGCCAATGTTGGGACGCCCGCGGCGATCGAGCAACTGTGTGCGGACCTACGTAGAATAGAAGAGTGGTCCGAAAAATGGCAAATACCGTTTAAATTGGGTAAATGCAAGGTGATGCACATTGGTTACGCCAATCCCAAGTCGGACTACTCCATGTTGGGGAGTAATATCGAGGCCACTGATTTCGAAAAGGACTTGGGTGTGCTAATTAGCAGCGACCTTATGTTTACCAAACAGTGGGTAGAGGTGGAAAAGAAAGCCCAGAAGTTGTTGGGTTATATCAGGAGGCAATTTCGATTTCGGAACAAGGAGATTGTGCTCTCTCTCTGTACAATTCCCTGGTTCGGCCGCACCTGGAGTATGCTGTGCAGTTCTGGTCGCCCACCCTCAGGAAAGATATTGAGAGGCTGGAGCGAGTGCAGGCGAGGGCCACAAAGTTAATCCCTTCCGTTAGGCATATGGGGTACAATCGACGCTTACGCGCCCTGAATTTGTTTTCGCTGGAAACTGGGAGGCTGCGCGGTCAACTCATCGAGGTTTTCAAGCCCTTACGCGGGTTCAACAATGTCGATTTTAGAAGCATGTTCATTTTAAATGATAACCCAACTCGCAACAATAGTTGGAAGTTGGATTTGAAACGGTTTAGTACTAGTGTGTATGGGAATTACTTTACCTATAAGATCTGTGACTGTGAAAAATATTTTTCTATAAAAATCTATCCTGAGAAAAGCGTTTCGATTTTTAGTTTGTTTGACGGTTCTCAGGCCAGCTGTAAACATGATTATCTATGAAAACTCATATTAAGAGAAACATTTTAGTTTAGTTTCTTGGAAGATTTTACCTTTTCATGCAGGAACGCATTATTACTTGATTTTATTTGCAAAAAATAAATAATGTCCCATCAATGCATGTTCTGAAATCTGCGCTTTAGATTTAAATTGGGCGTATAAAAATTTTAGTTTCTTAATATATATAAAATGTAAATAAAGAATATTATTGGGATATTTGTTTTATTTACTAATATTTGAGCTATTTTACAGTATATTTAGAGAACTTTATAAATCACCTCATTTAATAAGGGGGGAAAAATATTACTGGTATCTTTAAAATTCTCATTTTTTACTTTGTGCTCAATTAGCAAACAAAACGATGTTCATTTTGAACGGTGCCATCGTTAACAGTGTGAGTAGGAATAATCTCAAGATAGATTACAGCGAAACGACGGTGGGAGGGACAAGGGAAAATACTTTGATATCAGTTTCTGAAGTAAAGAGGTTAATTAAAGAGTTAAAGACTAGTTCTGCGTCAGGGGTAGATGACCTATCGAATGAGCACTTAAAATATGCCAATGACGTAGTATGTCTGCATATATCATTGCTCCTATGAGCCATGCTTGCTCATAGTTATATCCCTGCAGAATTCATGAGGGTATATATCTTGCCCCTGGTCAAAAATAAGTACGGAGGCATTCTGTCCAGCAATAATTACAGGCCTATTGCTGTCGTTACCTGCTTCTCGAAACTACTGGAAAAACTCTTGTTACTCCGATTAAATGATTTCCTATGGACATCTAATCAGTTTCATTTTCAAAGGTCCCACTCAACTGACCTGTGTATCTATGTACTTAAAGAAACAATATCTAAATACATTGACAGTAATTCAACTATTTATAGCTGTTTCCTAGATATAAGTAAGGCATATGATAGGGCGAACCACAATATTTTATTTGAAAAACTAGAAGACAGAAAGGTTCCCATGTACATATTAAACGTATTGAAATTTTGGTATTCCCACCAATCTTTCACCGTTAGGTGGGGCAATGTACTATCCGAGTGTTTTGGCTCCTCTTGCGGGGTGAGACAAGGCTCTTTGCTCTCCCCTATGCTGTTTAATGTGTATATTGACGGATTAATTGCTTCACTTAATGAGGCAACAGTGGGATGTTATATAGATAACACAAGGATAAATAACTTAGTTTATGCCGACGATATGGTGTTAATAAGTCCCTCTGTTAAAGGTCTGGATCGGCTACTAAAAGTCTGCGAAGTGTATTCGCAGAAACATGATATTCTTTTTAATGTTACAAAAACTAAGGTTATTCAATTTCATCCTAAAAGCTGTAATCAGCCAGCTGATATAAGGATTAAAATGAATGGTGAAGTAATTGAGGAAGTAAAAGAGTTTAAGTATTTGGATCAAACTATTACCAGCTCCTTGAGTGATGACTCGGATATAAGAAAACAATCTCGAAGCCTGTGTGCTAAAGCGAATATGACCATAAGGAACTTTCGATTCTGTACAAGTGAAGCTAAAGACACTCTCTTTCGTACTTTCTGCAGTAATATATACGGACAGCAACTCTGGGTAAATTATAAAAAAGGTTCTAGCAGAACCCTAAATTTGCTGTACAACAAGCCTTTTAGACTTACATAAATTACCCCAGAGATGCTCAGCTTCGCAAATGTTTGCTACCCGCAATGTCCCGAGCTTCCAGGAGGTAACAAGACGTGCTCAATACAGTCTAATGCAAATAATTAAAAAAATCAACCAACCCGATCATCCAAGCTATCCATGAGTCCTGCCATTTATCCTCTAAGCTATGGACTTCTTGGTACGAAAACGTCTGTCTGTAGCTCCACTTAACTTCGACATTACAGTATTATTTCTAATCAATTGTATATATTTCTATCCTTAGTATATGAACTGTCATTGTATTAATAATATTTGTCATATGGACTATAGTCTGCCAATAAACCTTTTCATTTTCATTTTCATATATTTAAAAATTGAAGTAACCCCCATGAAACCTCAATCAGTCAATCAGAATCTTGGAGGGTGGGCCTTAAGTAGGGCTTTTTAAGCTCCTGATTCGCGAGTGAAACCTATTCACAAATTTTAAACAGCTGAACCTCTGATAGTACTGAAGAAGGACGGTGAAGATTTGAACTTTCTGCAAGCAGATCATACACTCATCTTACAGTTTTTATCTAAGCATCTTTTCAAATGTCAGAATCAGTGAAGCGTAGTAAGTCATGAGCTGCACATGAACCAGTGTAAGTGAAGCTAAATTTCATTGTACATTCGCCAGTTTGCAGTTGTTTAAGCGAGTTTTTTTGTTACTGTCTAAATTTCTTTTAAAATTTATTTTGAAGTCTTTTCGTTTAATGTAAAATTTCTGTATCAATGGAAACTTTTTTAATAACATGGTTGTTCCAGCGTTCGCAGTTAATTCTGTTGAGCTCTCCAACGAAGAGCTTTTACGCACTGTAGTAGCGATTGAGAAGCGACTTGCTAAAGAAGCACGTCTTGCGCGAGAAATTGTTGGGTGAGTTAATTTAAAATTTCAGTGTTCACACGAGGATTTTCAATCGTACAGAGCTGCTCTTTCTCTATAATCATTTATCTTTTTTTTTTTTTTTAAACTGAAGCATTTCCGAATAATGTACAGTATGCTGTTTGTACCAGATGAAGCATAAGTTTATTAGCTTTTTATGCTTTGTCTTTTAGTCTGTGCATTTTCTAATCATTCAATGGGTACGAAACCGATTCGGCGTTGGTGGTGGCTTAGCCATTGCAGCAATGACAAATTTCATGCCCAAAGTTCTGTCAGTACATTTGTTTACATATACTATATATATATATACAGGGCATCCCAAAAAAATTTATACACATTTAACAGCTGATAGCTCAATTGATGTTTCTTTCTTTCCAAGTTAAACCAATTAGAATTAATAATGGCAGTCAGACTAAGCTTTGAACAAAGGAAATTCATTCTAAAATGCTACTGGAAGTGTGAAAACGCAGTTGAAGTGCAAAGACAGTTTAGGAGGGAGTTTCAAACAGATCCACCAACGCGACTTACCATCACTCGAATTAGAGATAAGTTTGAAGCCGATGGAACTGTTCAGAATGTCCACAAGAAGCGTTCCGGAAGACCACGGACATCGACAAGCCCCACAAAGCAAGAAAGAGTACTGGAAACGTATCACCAAAGTCCAAGAAAATCTGTGCGGCAAGCGAGTCGTGAGGTAGGAATTTCAGAATCGTCTGTCCAACGCATTTTGAAGCGCTGTCAATGGAAAAGTTACATTCCAAGATTAGTCCATGCTATTAATGAAGATGATCCGGACCGAAGAGTGGAGTATTGCGAGTGGTACTTGGCACGATGTGGATGTGGATTGGACGAAGGGGTTTCGTAGAATACCCTCCGCGTTCACCAGACCTCACCCCACTAGACTTTTTTTTATGGGGATACTTAAAAGACAAGTCTACGCTATAAACCTGCAACAGTCGCTGAATTGAGAGCAGCCATTGAACGAGAATGCACATAAATACCAAACGAAATGTTTCGTGATGTTTGCGATTCCATTGCTTCGCGTTATCAGCAGTGCCTGGACCAGAACGGACGTCAGTTTGAAAACAGGCGTTGACAAAACAATTAAATAATGTCTGTAGATTCTATTACATTTTGAAAATGAAATGTATTTTAATAAACACTTCCTTTATAAGTATTTAAAGTGTGTATACATTTTTTTGGGACGCCCTATATATATATATATATATATATATATATATATATATATATACAGGGTGTACATAAAGTCAGGATCTATTTTTGTGAAATAATTATTTTTTTCTATTTTTCTTTTCAGAAGCCCTTAGAATGAATACAGAAGAGCATGTGGCAATAGTAATTTGGCGAATCGAGGGAAAGAAATACAATGACATCAGAGAGAAGTTACGAAGGAGATTTCATAAGCCGGGGCCAATAGACAAGAGAATATGAAAATTGGTGAACAAATTTAAACGAACGGGATCTGTAAATGATGAAGCAAGATCAGGACGACCGTGTATGTCAGATCTTACCGTGAATGCAGTATGCGGAATTATCACTGAGGAGCCACGTACGTCCGTTCGTGCTGCATCACACAGACTCGGCCTCCCGACGTCATCTGTGCACAAAATTCTGAAAGTTAATTTGCAGAAGAAAAGCTATCATTTGCAGGTTTTACTTGATTTACATGAGGAAGATTTCCCTCGACGAAGTGCTGTGTGTGCTGATCTCGTAGAACAAATCTGGAGTGATAATTTAATGGACAACATTCTCTTTATTGATGAAGCCACTTTCCATACGTGTGGAAAAGTAAATCGTCATAACTGTCGAATTTGGGCAGATGAAAGACCGAATGATTTCGTCCAAAATTGGGAAAGAGACTCACCTAACGTTAATGTCTGGATGGGTTTAACAAAATCTAAGGTTTATGGTCCTTTTTTCTTGGCTGAAGCTACAGTTACGGGGCTTATTTATCTGGACATGTTGCAGCAATTCCTTGAACCTCAGCTGATTGGGGATAAGATTGTTAGTACCGTCGTCTATCAACATGATGGTGCTCCTTGTCACTATGCCAAAATTGTTCAGGATTATCTAAATGGACGTTTTTCCAAATCGCTGGATCGGACGCGGAAGCAACAGACCTTGGCCAGCGAGATCACCAGATTTAACCCCTTTAGATTTCTTTGCATGGGGCTTTATCAAATCGCACGTCTATCAGACGAAGATTACGAGTCTTGAAAACTTACGTACACGTATACGAACTGCTGCAGATAACATAACCCTGCAAATGCTCCAGAATGTGTTTAGAAATGTTGCGGAACGATTTGAGCTGTGCACTGTGCAGGGATACTGATGGGCGTCACGTCGAATCCTACTCTTAATTATTTAATAAATGTTACCACTTTATCATTTTATGATTGAATTCCATATAATTTCCAAGTGCTTCACGAAAATAGATCCTGACTTTATGTACACCCTGTATATATATATATATATATTAGCGGGATACAGTAATTATTTACTATATATTTTATATTTGACGATGTATAGGATTTAAAGATATATTGGGTAAATTTTTAAACATCTGACACTTTAAAAGGTTTGTATTGTGTTTAACTGAAATAAAAGCATGACATTTTTTCTCTACCTTCTCTACACATAGGGAATTCTCCCCTAGTGCAAAATATGCTCTACTCGTATGTGATGTCCTCTCAGCTCACTATCTCTGCCCATCAACAAGAAAATTTTGCAGTACTGTGGACAATGGTATATGTTGAAATCTGAGAAATTTCTTGTTCAATTGATTCTTTCCATTTTTTAAATAATCCCACAGATAAAAGTCACAGCGGTTTAGATATGGTTCTGTTGGTGGACTCTTTCGTCGAAAGTATCGTGAACTGAGGGGACATCACATAGAGCATGTTTTGCACCAGAGTAATTTCCCATATGCACAGAAGTACAATAAAAGTTTCATACTTTTATTTTATTTAATAAAAAATACAAACCTTTTAAAGTATCAACCCGAATAGCATAGACACTGTTTTACCACATACTGTAGGAACGCTTATGGTAAGTACATGGATGACGGACTTGTGAACTTGAAATTTTCTAGACTCCATTTTTTTGTGTCACACACTCTTAAGCACGTACTTTACTAAATATAAAGATTTAAATAAACATTCATAATATACGGTAATTTCCTCTTCTTCTTCTTCTCCCCCAGGATAAGGAATGGTTTGTCCAAACACCAAGGCTCTGTAGAACCTGATGATGCCTCGTAAAGGCCTCGAAACGTTTCACCGAAACCAACATCATCTTCGGATGTTGGAAGGCGGTCATTAGTAAAGGATTCCGAAAAGCTTTCCACGTCAGGTGTGGCCTCAAAACGACCAAGATTCGACTTTTCCAGCTCTGAGGATGTATCACGATCACCACTACCGTCACCAGCCGCACCATCATCAGAAGAAGAATCAGATGACATAAGTTACTATCTCCAGAGCCTTCCGCATTCTCCGTACCATCTCAAAACTTCACCGCACCTACATCTACATCCCTCGCAGAAAGAACAGCTCATCCTTCAGACGATAATGTAACAATTAGGTTGTTACACAATGTGTGTATTATCTCCGCACTTATTAGGAATATACACGCTGTTTGGGTTGATCCACAGATTGCTTATGCGTGGGGCTTCCCAACGTAGTTCAATGCATCATCTCTTACGCCCTTCAACGCAATGAAGTTCAGAAGGCACGGCTGATACTGACGTTCAGGGATCTGTTCTGGGTAGTATATCCTACAGAAGATAGAGGAGGATGTTGACTACATCCTTTCACATTTTGAACAAACCTTTCAGAGTGGGTCAAAGTTCAACCTGGAAAAGTTTACAATCGACATCGACTATGTTGTTGGCCAAGATGCCACACTTTACACACTCAATTTTAAGTCATACCTACCTAATTTATGATACAAACGTCTTACAAACAATGAACGTGGTTGCGACTTTATAGCTCTAAATTTAGCTATATGACTGGAGTTCTAAACATGGTGAGTGAGAACATCTGGCTACCTACGGTTATAGAGTGCATACAAAACGAGCTCGGACTTCTGAAGGTGGAAGGGCAGATGAAGGGGCGTATTGTTGTGTTTGGTTTGGATGAGCATGATAAGCCAATATATGTTTTTAAGAGCCGTGTGACTGACCGAACACGGCTTTTGCTCATTTTAGGTTTGACAGGAACAACCTACCTACATATTTGCCATATTAGAGCTCTTTACGCTAGCTAAGATAGAAGCCGCAAGTACGATCGTTATCACGACTTGTGCAAGGGTAGCTTTGAATTTATGAAAGACTTGATAAAACATTGTGAGGACTATCATATGGTATGCGCACAGTGTAAAAGCCCTAGATGCCCAAGTCGTGCGGTAGAAGCTGAAGAGTTTGTAATGACTGCAGACAAGAATTTCTAATAACGATTGTTTAATCTTCATAAGGAGAACGGCACCTGTTAAAGTTAAAGATTTGTAAATGTGGAATGTTTCATACGATGGATGGAAGCTGTGCAATTAAATTAATTGTCCCACGTGTAATTAGAAATATAAGGCGGATTGCGTGAAACTTGTTTGCTATATGAAGAATGTCCGGCCTAAAAACAGAAAAACAGTTCATGCATTACAGTATAGAGACCTACACTCACTCAGAGACTAAAGATGTTATCTCGCATCTGCTCGTGAGCCAAACCCTCTGTGACGAGTACTCAAATGTTGAGTGTGACGAATGTCGTAAGTATGGTAGACGCACACACATTTTTGAAGCGACTCCGACGGAATCACCCGTGAAACTGTTTGTGGATTATCAAGTCATGATAACAGCAGTTTTAAAAGTCGATCGTGTACGTTCTTGGTGCGTAGCGCCGCATAGTCGTATATTTTGATACGCAGTTTCACTATTCTCTCAACAATATTCAGAGGGGATCCCTTTATAAAGAGGTAACAAGCTCATACAAATATAGATACGAGATAACATCCAGTTCAAAGAAACCCTACTGTTCAAGTCTTGCAAGCTACAGTAGTTAAGCTACAAAAGATGGGGATAGATGCCGAGGTATCAAAAGGCTATTTCTTTTACACATTCCTCACACATGACACTTTGAACTACGCTTGTCGTCCACCACCCAAACACTATTTTAACTATGACGGTATGAGTGCGAGTGAACGAGAAAATTATGACCGTTATTGCAGCAGTTTTACTGTAGAAAATCCTTACAACATAGCTTCTGAAGGTAAACGACCCGCACGTGCTTAGAGTGGCTTTCCAAACGTTTAGAAACATATAAGGGTGTCAGGAAATGATTGCCCCCCCCCCTGTACAGAAGAAACTGAAAGGAATAGAAAAAACAGACAAAACCATGCCAAAGAGCGTTTAATTTTGAATAAAAAACACTTGTTTTAATATCGGGTGTTGCCCCCATTTGCAGCTCTGACGGCCATTAATCGACGGGGGTATGATCCCAGAAGTGTCTCAAAGAGATCGGTATCATGACTCATTTCTTCAAGGACTTCGTTGATCTTTGCAGTCATAATTTCTGTTGAATACCGATTCTGAATGGGTTGCTCCAGCATCAAGGACTCCACCCGATCCTTCATGATGGATCCGACATGTTCACAGACATTAAGATCGGGAGAATTGCCAGGCCATTCATTATTTCCGAAAAAATCAATGTTATTGTCCTTAAGCAGTTGTTGAGTCGCAAGTGCTTTCATACAGGGGGATTTGTCGTGAAGAAAGGTTGCCTGTTCAACATCAAAACACACTCGGGGTCTTTCAAAAACGAAATTACTGTACATGTTGGGCTAAAATTACATTTCGAAAATAAGGCCCATCCCAACTGGTTCCTCTTGGTTTGATAACCCAGATGAGCTTCCGAATAGAGAACATAATGAAAACACCCACACATGCTGGATTTTTTACTATTTCTCGATACTTCTGGTCGTCTGGGACTTCATCAGGAGTTGTTGCCCAAACCGGATCATTCTGAAAATTTATGTTTTCTGGAGACATAAACGAAGAATTCATCGCTGACAACCAAGTGAAGGAAATCGTCTTCCGTCCATTCCTCAAGATAATCACAAAACCATAGCCGATCTTCAATATTAAGATCACTCTTCCGTGGCTTAGCTATTTCATGCCATGCACTCAAGCCTTGGCGAACTCGAAATTGATACACAAGTTGCCGATTGACTATCTTACCACGACGGATAAGTATCTCTTTCGCTACCTCAGAGCAGCTCTTCTTTCGGCGCCGTGATGCAGCAAGCACAATGTCTTTCGATTCTTGAGATAATTTCTCCGGTCTTCCTCCTCGAAATTCTGTTTCACAATCTTCAGGATTCTTATTCCAATTCCTTTTGACAAAGTCTTCTGATCTTTTTAATCTCTCAGCCACCCAGTGTCGAGTTATGAAAGTTGCACCAGCTTCCTTTGCTTCATGAAATGTGACAACTCGAATGCGGTCAAGAACTCGCTTTTTCTCTGAATCGTTCAAAATAGATGATGCCATGGTTTCTGTGGGGAAAAAAATGGTAAGAATTAAAATCACAGGAATAGAATATAATGGTTTTTATTCAGATTTTAACGCTCTTTCAAGTGGTCTCGCCGGTTTTTATCTATCTTATATAACCCGTATCAAATATCAATTGCGATCCGCTACATGATACAACCACCTAGTTACTGGCTCACACATTTACAACAGACATGCATGCACTTCAAACACGCACTAACACAGCAGAAGTAGCCATCAAACTCACCAGTCGAATTTTCTGGACTTACGGACTGGACAAGGGCCCCAGCACTGACAAGAAGACGGTGTACTTCATAACGGTTGTCTTGGGCACGGATGTCCTCGTTCTGAGTGCGCTGTCACATGAGACTATCAAGACAGATCCCTCGCCAATAGTTTGGCATGGGACCGTACTCGCGACCAGCTTATAAGCTCGCAATTCACTCACAGGGTATTATGAGAGCATGAGTACTATGAGAGGATGGAAACTAATGAACAGTACCATAATGAGATACGTGCTATCAGATGTTCAATGGTAGTGTAATTTCTCAAGTGTGGGGACAGTTTTCTCGGCGACCGAATAAACCCGATCAAAACTTACTTTCCTGCTACACAGGGGGTAAAGATCCATTACTTTGACTGCTACTCGTTGTATCCTACCCCATATCCCGTAAATGCTCCTGAAAAGCTTGTGCGACATGACCTGCTCTCCATCGACGAATTCTCAGTCAGACTAAACGAAAAATATTTTGGCTTGTCTTTCGTTGATGTGCTCCCTCTTCGTGATTTATGGATGCCCATCTTACCCGTCAATGTAGATCACCATGTGCATGAAATGCCCAACGGAGTACAGCGGGGGATGTGCTCATACACTGAACCACAGGAAGATTCGTTGGGTGTTCACTAGTCTGGAACTAGATTTAACCGTGGTCCACGGATACAGAGTACTGAAGATTTACAAGATGTGGAGGTTCCAGAAGTGCTGTAACATCTTCACACCTTATATCAATACATTTCTGAAGGATAAGGTTGAGGCATCAGGGTTTCCACGGAGTGTTGACACCGAGGAAGAAAAAAGAGCCTACAGTCAGCGCTACCAAGATCATGAGGGAATACAGCTTGAGTGGAGCACATTGCTCTAAACTTTGACAAGCGCTTTTGTGCTAAGCTCTGCTTGAACATCCTTGAACAAGGGTAAGGTGCATTTAGATAAACGTTTTAACGATATGTGGAATTACACGAATGCTGTTGACAAAGAGGTCGTTGAGATTATGGACGTAGGCATTACATACATAATACGGTACAATAAAACTGATCTGGCTGAAGACACCTCCCGCATCATAAACATACCGATAGCCAGTTTCGCAACGGCGTACGGTCGCATTAAGCTTTAGGATCTAATGGATTCTCTGAGTCGGACGGTTCTGTATGCTGATAGTGACAGCGTGGTGTTCACGGAGAAGGTTGGAGAATATATGCCTCATATTGGGAATTCCTCGGCGAGCTCACTGACGAAATCAAAGATAATTGTGGGAACACCGCTTACGCTGCCTCTTTTGTCTCATCGTGGCCGAAAACTTACAGCGTGCGTGTAAAGGTCGGTGGTGAATTCAAATACATCGTCATGGCAAAGGGTATCACTTTAAAAACTGCAAACCGCCATGTCGTCAACTTCGCCTCTCCTAAGGAGTTAGTGCGTTTAGAAGAACCAGGATTTGAAATGGTGATGGCGCTAATGACGTTGATACTAATGGGGTTGGCGATGGTGCTGTGAATCCTGAACTGATTGTAGAAATCTACAAATTTCATGCGCAGAAGCTAGGAGGCGCGAAGGAATTACAGGGGACTGAAGCGTGTCGGAAAACTTACTGGAAACTTCCAGTCGCTTGGATAAACGAACAAACAGCTTACCAACTTACCAACGATTGCTATTATTATTACTATTGAAGGTTTGACTATTTATTTACATACACGTATTTATATCAAAGTTAATTTATAAATTATTTTATTTCTGTACTTTTAAGAAAACCATTTTAAGTTTTTATGTTGTGAATTTCATTTTCCTTACCGTTCTAGTGAGTATATGGCAATTGTAGGCATGTAAACGCACTGGAATCTCCGCTGGTGGGCCTCTGGGGATACAAATGGTTGGAGGACAATGCACTGACCAATGCCTTTAATCTCAGGTAGCGCCAGGTGTTGATATTTACATTGCCTTTACTTCCCCTGAGTCTCCAACCAGACTGTAAAAGGTCATAAGAGAGGACCTTACCCGTTGTTTATCTGACCTTATCGATGGCCGGAGGGTGTGGAGTATAGTTGGGTGAGCATACATATACATTTGGAGTTTCCACTGGCGTGTCTTTTCGGACCCCGGATGGCCCATCTAGGAAGTTTTGGCGCCGACATTTTAGCGTTGAACGTTTTGCGCCGCCGTTTGGGCGCGGAGCCGGTTTGGCGCCGCCGTTAATTAGTATTAAGTATTAAGTAGTAATACTTGGTTATTAACCTGAAGTGCTGTCTGTCTTTTCAGATAAGTTGTGTTGTTGCCCTTAATAGCATAAATGTCTGAAAATATATCAAGTAAGAAAGGGAAACAGAAGTTTTCACATAATGGATATTTGTTTGTGTTTGATAAATGTAGCAAGCGCGACCCTTCGTTACTTTTTTGGCGGTGCGAGCAAAAGAGTCAGTGTATTATAAGGTGTATATATAATATGGGTACTTTTCCGTCATCTGCCCCATTGACGATTGGTTAGGTTCAGTCATGATATTTTAGTTAAAACTAACAAAAATATCACAACTTAACCTAACCAATCGTCACTGCCCGGTTAGGTCAACTGTACGCCCTTTACGATTGGTTAGGTTAAGTCGTGATATTTTCGTTAGTTTTAACAAAAATATCACGACTTAACCTAACCAATCGTCAAACGGCGCCCAAACGGTGGCGCCCAAACGGCGGCGCCAAAACGTCGGCGCTAAAACGTCCCATTCCGCCGGATGGCTGGAGGTCAGTGCATCGGGGTAGTCTCAGATAGCGCCATGTGTTCTTATTTACCTTGTCTTTAGTTGACCTGACAACAGGGTCATAAAAGACCATAGAAGGTGTTTGTGGCGATGATATGAGACCTTAGGGAGAAGGACGGTACCGTATGTTGTCTACCTGGCTTCATCGATGGATGGCTGGCGTACAGGTTTCCAAGAAATGGCTGGAAGTAATCGACCACATTGGTCTTTGGGTGGGCTTTTTTACCCTTCTCGGGCAAACAAACTCGCTGTTTTAGCCATTTCAGTCAACCTAACGGTTTTACACAACTTTACAACTGAATTTTTCTGTTTTCTTTCAAAATCAAATGAGGAAGGTTGCGTTAAAGTTCCTTCCTAAATTTTTATATATATTTTATTTGAAGTGATGTACCCTTTATTTAAATTGTGTATATATTTTATTTGAAGTGATATATCTTTTAGTTTATTTTTATTCGGCTTTTAATGTTTTTCAGAACTTTACTTGGTAAATAATATGTTTCTTTTAAATGCTAGTGTCTCCGAGAAACTGATACAAGGAGAAAACGGACATAACTCAGCTAGAGTGGGTGTGGAGGAGTTGTGGGATGTGGATTGTTTAAGGCGGTTGTGTGCGTGGCGGATTAAGCACGTTGACGATGGGCGTGAGGAGCGTTGGGTGGTCTCTAAATTTCATATTTATAATGTGCATATATTATTATTATTATTATTATTACTGAGGTCCGATAAAAGGAACAAACAAAGAAACATGAACAAATTGCGGTCGTGCGGCGGTGGCGTTGCTGTTATAATTTATATTTATAACCTTGGCTAACCTTGGTTTTGCTTCCGCCCGAATTGTTCATTCTGACGAAGGTCAAGCTTGTCACTCCACCTTAGACCTACAGTTTAACGTGGAATTCAAACCTCGCCCCACCACGGGCTGTCAGAAATTACAACGTCTTCGCCCGAACTCGATCCCAAGACCTCCCGATCAGCAGCCCGGCGTTTTAACTATTAGGCTACGCAGGGTACCCATTTATCTACCAACCAATTTTTACTGTGTGAAAGGATGAACAGCTGGGTTTTGCTGCTCGTCGTCTGCCGTTACCGGGTCTCGATCCTGGGGCCGATGGATTACAGGCAGCTATGCTAACTACTACACCACTGAGGCACAAATTGTTTTCTCTTTATAGGTATATATTATTTTTGGTTCTTCTGCATTATCCTCCCAACACTAATTTTTTTATATAATGTTGGTTGGTTTTGGTTATGGTACTTTATTTTCCTTCCATTATAAAAAAAATTAGTGTTGGGATTAGGTTAGGTTAGGTTAGGTTAGGTTAGGTTAAAAACAGCCCGCCGCAGGCGTTAGCCGTAGTTAGCCGGCTTCAAGTTAGGTTAGGTTAGATTAGGTTAGCCTTTTCACGATTAAAAATTAAAAGTGTTTTGCTAACGTACTTTATTTTCATTCCATTATAAAAAAAAATTAGTGTTGGGAGGATTATGCAAAAGTACCTTATTTTCTGTTTATGTTTATACATATTATTTTTTTATATATATATATATATATATATATATATATATAATTTTTAACGTAAAAATTTTGCCTTATCTTTCTTATGACCATTAAAATTCCATTAACGGAATAAAGTGCTGCTCTGGGGATTAAAAAAGATTAAACATTTTTACCTTTGAGAGTACCACCCCTTCACCCAGTCCCAGTACTACCGCTATGCCCCTACCCTCACTCTGGCACTTTGTTATCACACAACTTCGGGGACCTATGACTAAGCCGTGAGGTACTCCATTATTTACAGTCAGTTTAGTTGAACAAACATTATTTACTGGTACAAATTTGTATTGGACAAATAACTTTTAAAAAATAGGAATACAGTTTGTTAAATAAAATATTATGGTCTATCAAAAGCCTTACTCACATTTACAAAGGTGAAGATCATTATTTCTGTTTTTTTTAGCAAAATTGGCAATTTCTACAAGATTTAAGATAGCCATTTCTGTTGCTTTATTTTTACGGAAACCGTAGTGATAATAAATTATATCTAAATAATGATATATGCTAGTTTTTACAAATTTAAAAAAAATTTACTGAACACAAAATGAAGAGACTGGTCTATAATTTGTTGCTAGTGTAGGATCACCACCATTGTATACGGGTGTTATACAACCAATTTTTAGCATTGATGAAAATAAACTTTAGTTATTCTTAGGTTGATAATTTTTGTCAGGGTTGCTGATATTTTATCTTTAACAAGCTTCAGTATAGTCACAGAAATGTTATGAAAATGAAAAAGTTTATTGGCAGACCAATATTAGTCCGTATGACAAATATTAATAATATACGAACTGACAATAATTTATGAATGTTATCATTATTATTATTTTTCAATTTACCAGTAATGTTCTGGACCTCATTGGAAGTAGCTTGAAAAAATAAAATTAATTTTGAGGGCTGGGAGGCATGTGATCGAAAAGCAATTAACCATTATTTAGTAGCTGTGAACGAAGTTTTTCAGCTACAGACGTAAAATGGTCATTGATAAATACTGAAAATATTATAAAACTCAGTCACTTGTATTCTTTTCTGAATAAAGATTTTATTTTTGTTTTTTGTTGATAGAGTTTGCAACAGTGAAATCGTCGATAAAATGTTTTATTACCAACAATCAGTTTTTCGATTGAAGTCTTCTTAATTCTGCTTTTGATGAGGCCGTTTTTTCCTTGGAAAATTGACTGTAAAATAAAATATTTTTAAATTTTGATTAATTTTGTTAATTTGTTTCAGTATTGTGTATTCTGTAGTTTATGGATTTTATTTTGTAGTTGCAGTCTAAATAATTTGTCCCTATTTTTAATTGAGTTAATAATACCTGGAGTGATCCACGGCTTTGCCATACTTTTGGGAGAAACTTTTTTTTCTTTAAAGGAAATCATTTGTTAAAAATATCAAATAGTGAGTCAGAGAATAGCCGAAAAGTATGATCTGGATTGTCCGTGAGATCTGCACAATCCAATTGTGAATTTTTACACTCCCAATAAATTTTCTTTTGTTAACCTCTATATTCTATATTTGATTTGCCTGTGGGCTGTACAATATTACTGCATATAACGCAAATAGGATAGTGATCATTAATGATTGAAGTTATAATTCTAGAATTTACAAGGGCGTTAGAATTTACGAATATACTCGTATTATCAACTGTAGACTTTGTTATTCGATTACCATAGTTGAAGACGCGGGTGGGCTTAGTAATAGCATGACTACTGTAAGATAAAATGAATTCATTAAGTTTAAAAGTTTGCAAAGGACAAGCGGTGAGTTAGCTTTGTTTTGTAAATTAATGTTAAAGGCACCCGCAACTATGGTATTCGATTTATGAAAATTACACAAAATGTTATTTAAATGATTGAGGAAGGTATTAAAATTAGAAATCATTGGTCTACACAGTATGTGTATTGTATGAACAGAATAAGAGTTATTCTTGTCTTTTATGTTAACAGTTAGGTTTTCCATTTCACTATTATACAAAAAAATTCGGACCTTCTCCAGTTTGTGTACCGTTTTTCATATAATTTATTTTTGCTTTATAAGGCTAACTAACGAAAATATCATGACCTAACCTAACCAATCGTCAAGGGCGTACAGTTAACCTAACGATTGGTTAGTTAGGTCGTGATATTTTCGTTAGTTAGCCTTATAAGCCTAACTAAAGAGATTGATATTATCACTCATTTTTGATCTGAAAAGAAGCAAAAATAAATTATATGAAAAACGGTACACAAACTGGAAAAGGTCCAAAAATTCTTTGCTAGATTTGTAATTCATTCGTACTCTACATAGATCGAAATACCATAACACTAAGTTTGACCGAAGAGGCTTCCAAAAATGTTCGTAAGTAATCATAGATTTTGGGTAGGCTACGAATATTTAAGTTTAATACTGAAAAATTTGTATAACAAATTTTTCGTAGCATCAACTCATTAAACTCATCAAGAGTCACTTATAAATGAGCCGGTTATTTTATTTTTTTTTTATTTTTGCATTCTTACTCTTTTTTTTATTATTTTTTTTTTCAAATTCTTTGATGTTTTGCATGGGGCACGGACAAAATCTCGCCGGACAAAAACTCACCGGACAAAAACTCAACTGAAATGCAAAAAGAGGACAAAAACTCACAAGACAAATGTTTTTGCGAAATACATACACTCTAGTCTAGATCTTAAGATCTTAAGATTTTAGACTCATTGTAGATAATTACTCTTCATCTTTGAAATTGTTCATCTTTCAAATTGTTCTGTTTTTAACCAACCAACCAATATTAATTTTTCACCAACCTACCAATCTTTCGTTATAAATTAATGCCCAGTTAGGTCAATTGAATGCCCGGTTAGGTCAATTGAATGCCCGGTTAGTTCCATTGAATGCCACGTTAGGTCAATTGAATGCCCGGTTAGGTCAACTGTACGCCCTTGACGATTGGTTAGGTTAAGTCATGATATTTTCGTTAAAAACACATTAATTATTTAAAGTGCTCTAACATGTTTGTTTTTCATTTCTCCCAAAAAAGAAAGTTATTTTTTAAATCAGTGACCAAAACTACATTAGTATACCGATTTGGTTAAAAACAGAACAATTTAAAAGATGAAGAGTAATTATCTACAATGAGTCTTAGACTAGAGTGTATGTATTTCGCAAAAACATTTGTCTGGTGAGTTTTTGTCCTCGTTTGCATTTTAGTGGTGAGTTTTTGTCCGGTGAGTTTTTGTCCGGTGAGTTTTTGTCCTGGATTCGTTTTGCATTATATGCTAGAGTTAAACTAATTTTTCATTTGTTAAATTTTTCTGATCACCTGAAGATCAGGGACCCCAGCCTTCTTTAGTTAGCCTTATAAGGCTAACGTTATAACGAAAATATCACGACCTAACCCAACCAGTCAACTGTACGCCCTTGACGACTGGTTAGGTTAGGTCGTGATATTTTTGTTAGTTACCCTTATAAAGCTAACTAAAGAAGGCTGGGACCCTGATCGTCAGGTGATCCAATTTTTCCAAACTATCCTATGCATGGTACAAAAGATAAGGACGAATATAACTGAAATATTTCTCTGTACGATTACTTATGAAGTTATGAACGCCACTATATAAGAAACATCGAAGTGGCTGCTTTTGATATTTCTCAGATAACTTAATTGTGCAGTAGTTTCAAGTCTAAAAAGTAACAACCCCTGAAAGTGCTGAAACACTGTTCAATACAAACTATGGATCTTTTCCGCTTGACTGCCGCCATTGAAACATAATTAAACTTTTTGTATGTTGTATTTTAACTGAAATGTCTTGATGATACAAAATAAGTTACTTTATAAAAAAGCTTTTCTTAATTTCCCCTTCAAATTTTGTTTCTTATAAACAATTTTAATTACTTTCAAATCCCATGCTTAATTTTTAAGTTTTAATCGTGTACTCAGAAAAATAAGGGGATTACCTGAAGATCAGGGCCTCCAGCCTTCTTTAGTTAGCTTTATAAGGCTAACTAACAAAAATATCACGACCTAACCTAACCAATCGTCAAGGTCGTACAGTTGACCTAACAATTGGTTAGGTTAGGTCGTGATATTTTCGTTAGTTAGCCTTATAAGGCTAAGTAAAGAAGGCTGGGGGCACTCACCTCTTATGTTTCAATGGCGACAGTCAAACGGAAAAGATCCCAAACTATTTAATACCCTTTTTAATATTACAAGCAAATATACTATCTTCATAGAAACCTAATGTAAAAATATGTATAATCGTTAAAGAAAATCACGCCCATACACATATAAACATATTAATTTTGTGACGTGTCAAGCAGAATTGATACTTTCTGGTGGGATGTGCAGGTTGGTGGAAGCCTGAAACCTCTCAATCCCATCCCAAGCAGATGCATGAAGTTTTCATTGCTAATTCATTCAGTCAAAATAGAATGCATTCAATATGTAAAACGGGTCCTAATAGTTTTTGTAAGATGGTATATATAAATATGATAGCAAAGAATTAAGTTGTTATTGGGGTAAAGATTTAAATTATGTTTTATTGTTACTATGAAATGTTTCTCTCAAACGAAGAATATTGTGATATCGGCACACACTTATAGGACATAAAAATACAATGGGATCACCTGAAGATCAGGGCCCCCAGCATTCGTTAGTTAGCCTTATAAGGCTAACTAACGAAAATATCACGACTTAATTGACGATTGGTTACGTCAGAAGGTAACTAAAGAAGGTGGGGGCCCTGATTTTCAGGTGATCCATACAATGCTCGGATCCCCTGAAGATCAGGCCCCCAGCCTTCTTTAGTTAGCTTTATAAGGCTAACTAACGAAAATATCACGACCTAACCTAACCAATCGTCAAGGGCGTACAGTTGGCCTAACGATTGGTTAGGTTAAATCGTGATAGTTTCGTTGTTGGTCTTATAAGGTTAATTAAAGAAGGCTGGGGGCCCTGATCTTCAGGTGATCCCAATGTTCTTCTATTGCATGAATATGAAGCAAAAGATGTTATTCTTTATAAATCTTCTTTTGTAATTAAACTATGCTTGGTACTGTGAAAGACCGATAATTCCCTGTGAAAAATATAGGGTGATTTTTAAAACATGTGACTCTTTAAAAGGTTTTTATTTTTTTATTAACTGAAATAAAAACAAAATATTTTTGAAAAAATTTGTATGATATTACAGTCGTTTTGCATCAGAAATTGCATAGCCTAAGCCATTTTAGCACCTTGCAAAGCCAATAGGTGGCCACAAAGTCCCTTTGCATGAAAAACAAGGGCAACATACAGATATGTTCTAATTTCATTGCAAAGGGACTTTGTGGCCACTGTATAGGTAATTTTTTTCAGGTGTCAGATGTTTAAAAAATTCAGAGGACTACAAAAATTTTTTGTTCGTGTGCAGAGTTAATGAGCTGAGAGAACGTCACATAGAATAGAGCATGTTTTGCGCTAGTGGACTAATTTCCTATATACAGAGAAGGCACAGTAAAAATGTCATGCTTTTATTTCAGATAAAAAAAATAGGAACCTTTTAAAGTGTCACATATTTAAAAAAAATCACCTGATATCTTGGGCTCCGTTGTAGCCAATGTCGTAACACTGCTTCCCTTTGATCAGCGAAGTTAAGCGACATTGGGTCGGATAGTAGTTGGATGGGAGACCGTTCGCTGCGTTCATACTATGTAGGGACCCGTGGTTCGGATCCCCCGTAAAGCTGTAGGTCCCCTCCGTCATATGAACTTAGATATTGCGAAATAGGTTAAACAAACAATTATTACATTACATCTGACACACTATGACTGGAGAGCTTCACCTTATCAGCCCCCATAGTTAGCCTTATAAGGCTAACTAAAGAAGGCTGGATGCCCTGATCTTCAGGTAATCCCAGATTTTTAATAAAAAGATATATTTAGTTTAGGTAATTTTATGTGCAAAGATCAATTTTGGCCTTTCTTAAATGCAAAAATTAGCCAAAAATTAGATATATCAACCATAGCCTAACTAAAATAGAAAGTAAACTATACTTATCCTGCTAGTCTAGCATTGAAAGAAAAGTTCGAAATGTTATTTAACATCATCTTAAACAAATCTTTATTTTTATTTCTTTTTCTCCACATAAATTCACGCAAGTATGACTCAGTCATTTGTCGATGGGTGCCACAATAGCGCTTGTTTCTGTGTTTTATCAAATGTGTTTTACCACTTTTCTGTGTGCTTTTGCCAATTTCTAAATCACAAATTTTTTTTAATGATTAACTGTTGAACGTTTATATTCATATCCTTCTAAATTCTGTAGTCCACCATATGCTTTCCAGTTGTCGATTATTATTGTAGTGTCTCTCTTTATGTTTTCCTTTATATATGATGTTAACGTCTCCGGGTCACAACGAGAAACACCATACAGGAAACATTCTTCTATCTCTTGGGTATGGAGGCGTGCATTCCATATTATATTCCTATTACTAATGCAAAAACACTTTGGTTTAACTTTACTTGTTCTAATGCTATCCGCAACAGAGACGCGTCTTTCAGAAGGTAACGTCGCCATTCAACTCCTGACTCTCACTCAGCTTATATTTCTGCTCGGAATCGTGCAAAATCTGTTCTTCCACTCGCCAGAAATTTATTTATCAGACAAAAATGTGAAAATTTATCCAATTTTAATTCTTCTCGCTCTTTCTCTTCTAGCTAAGAACCTCTTCAACATCTTTACTTCCTCTTCTTTCCATCCTCTTTTCCATTCCGACGGCACAATTGCCGTAACTTCTGATAAAGCTGAAATCTTCGCTCAAACTTTCGCTTACAACTCAACTCTCAACGATTACGGTGCTGTTCCTCCATCTCCTCCTCCCTCTGACCTTATTATGTCTGAAATGAGAATCTCTTCTAAAGATGTTTTTCCTGCTCCATCTGGACTCAACTCTAGGAGGGCGTACAGTCCTGACGGTGTTCCTTCTGTTGTTCTTAAGAACTGTGCTTCTGTGCTGACACCCTTCCTGGGCAAATTCTTTTGTCTTTCTCTCTCATCTGGTACTTTTCTTTCCTGCTGGAAGTTCGCTTTCATTCGGCCTGTCTCAAAGAAGGGTGACCGCGCTCAATCCTCCAACTATTGTCCAATTCCTTTGATTTCTTCCCTTTCTAAAGTTTTTCAATCTATCCTAAAAAGGAAGATTCTTAAACACTTCTCTTCTCACAATCTTCTTTCAGATCGTCAGTGTTGATTCCCCAAGGAGAGCTCTACTGGGGATCTTCTTGCGTATCTCTCTGACTCTTGGTCATCTTCCTTTCGGGATTTCGGTCAAACTTCTGCTGTTGCGCTTGACATATCAAAAGCTTTGGTAGAGCTTGGTACAGATCTTTAATTTCGAAACTGCCCTCCTTCGGTTTCTATCTTTCTCTCCGTGTATTCATCTTCTTTCTGGCCGACCTATAGCTGCGGTTGTAGATCGTCATTATTCTTCTCCTAAAGGTATCAACAGTGTTGTTTCTCAGGGTTCTGTCCTGTCACCCACTCTTTTCCTTTTATTTATTAATGATCTTCTATTTCGCACTTCCTGTCCTACTCATTCCTATGACGATGATCCCACTCTTCACTTCTCCACCCACTTTCCAAAGTGTCCCTCACAACAGTCACTCCATGATTCGCGTAGGACGGCTATGGAGCACCTGACCTCTGTTCTTTCTGCTATCTCTGATTGGGGCTTTCAATGCCTCAGAAACTCAGTTTCTTCATCTGTCTACTCATCACAATCTTCCACACAACTATTCCCTTACCTTCAAAACACACAGATCAATCCTTTCTCCTCTCTTAACATTCTTGGCGTTTCCTTTTCTCGTGATCTTTAGTGGAAAGATCACATATACTTTCTTTCTAAAACAGCTTCTAAGAGGTTAGGTGTGCTGTACCACCTCCGCAGTTTCTTCACCCCCACTCAGTTGCTGTCTCTGTACAGAGGTTCTCTTCGCTCCTGTATGGAGTATGCAGTGGCGGCTCGTGACTAAAAATTCTAGGGGTGCTGTCTCTAAGAATGGGTTGAAATAATTACTGAAATAAAAGGATGAGCATTGAGCAATGAATAAAAGTTTCAAAAGTTATTGAAAAAGTTATTCAGTGAGCTCATCCTTATATTGTTCTTGATTATTTCAATTGTAAATAAAAATTTAGGGGTGCTGCAGTTCCGCAGTGTCTACCGACGAGCCGCCACTGAGTATGCTTCTCATGTGTGGGTGCCTCAACCATGCAGCTGTACTTGTCCAGGTGGAATCAAAAGCTTTTCGTCTAATCAATTCCCCGCCTCTTACTGACTGTCTTCGATCTCTCTCTGTTCGCCGTAATGTTGCCTTACCCTCTCTCTTTACTATCGCTATTATAACAGACATTGCTCTTCTGAACTCTTTAACTGCATGCCTCCTCCCTTAAGGAGAGTACGCAGCACCAGACTTTCTGCACTTTCTCACTCCTTTTCTGTCTAACTCTCTAACGCAAGGGTTAATCGGCATTTTGAATCTTTCATCTACTCAACCGATCAACTTTGGAACAATCTTCCTCAACCCATCTTTTCTCCTGTCTATGACCTCCCTTTTCTCAATTGCAGAGTATCTAGGCATCTCGAAAACCCCCGCCCTCCATTTTGGCTCTCTTCTTCTTCTATATTAAGAAAAATTCAATAGAGAAATTAAATGTTGATAATAAAGAAATTACTGATGATACTGCTATTGCAGACTCTTTAAATGCACATTTTACTTCAATAGCGGATAAGCTTCGCTCACAATTAATAAATAATGATCACTCACCTCTAGAATATATGCCACCCAGCACACTAAATTCATTTTCTTTTGTTCCTGCTACCTCCACTGAGGTTCAGAATATTATTGGTAAATTAAAAAATACAAAAAATAACATTCATAACATTCCTGTACCTATATTGAAACTTGTTAAAGATAAGATATCTGTAACTTTGGCTAAGATTATTATCAATCAAAGTATTTCCAAAGGAATATTCCCATCAATGCTAAAAACTGGTTGCATAACACCCCTTTTTAAAGGGGGGTGATCCTACACTAGCAACAAATTACAGGCCGGTGTGTTCATTATCTGTGTTTAGCAAAGTTTTTGAAAAAATTGTAAAAAGTAGAATGCAGCGATATTTAGAATCCTACAATTTATTATCTCCAAATCAATATGGCTTCCGTAATAATAAAACAACGGAAATGGCTATTTTAAATCTTATGGAATATGTAAATATAGCTAAGGAGAACAAAGACATAATGATAAATATTTATGGATTTGAGTAAGACATTTGATGTAATAGAACATAATATTCTACTTAATAAGTTACATTGTTACGGCTTTAGAGGAGCAATCAGAATCAGTGATTGGTTTAAAAGTTATTCGTCCAATAGATATCATTTTGTATCAGTAAATAGGGTTTACTCAACTAAAGCGCTTGTTAAACATGGTGTGCCACAGGGCTCAGTTCTGGGTCCATTGTTATTTTTATTATATATAAATGACCTTCCATGTTCATCTGATATACTGAACTTCATAATGTTTGCATATGATACCACTGTCTCTTTTTCTTGCAAAGATGTTAATACAGCTAAGAATATATTTGACCACCAATAAACTCTTCCTAAATACCAGTAAAACAAATTTCATGATATTTACTAATAAAAGAAATGTATATCTTGATGAACTTAATGTTAATGAAATCGCCATAAAGGAGTGTACTGTAACAAAATTTCTTGGTATAATGCTAGATAAGAATTTGCAATGGAGTGATCATGTAAATTATATCGCGAAAAAGATTTCAAGGAGCGTTGCTATAATTTTTAAACTTAGAAATGTAGTCCCTAAACAAGTTTTATTGACTCTTTATCATACTCTTTTTCTTTCTCATATAACATACTGCACCCTTGTTTGGGGAAGCTCTGCTAACAACGCATTAAATGGTATCTTTGTCATCCAAAAACGAGCAACAAGGTTATTATCTGATGCTGATTTCCTTGATCACTCTAGTGCATTATTTAAAGAGCTAAACCTACTAAAGCTCAACGATATAACCAAACTGGCACATTTTATATTTATTTACTAGTGTAAGAACAAAATCATTAATTTACAATGGGTAAATAGATATTTTGTAACTCATCAAGAAGTCCACTCGTATCAGACCAGAAATAGATCAAAGCTTGTTATACCTCAATTAAGATTGTCTTCATCTCAAAAACTACCCATTTTTATTGGTTCGAAACTATGGAATGACTTGCATGCCGCTATAAAAAATATTTTGAATGTAAATTTGTTTAAAACCAAGTTGAAATCCCGATTAATAATGGCATACTAACAAAAATCTATGATTAATGTCCACTAATATTGTTTAATATTGTCCATTAATATTGTTTAATATTGTAATACATGTTTTAACTATTAATAATACTTAGTTACTTATTTATTTATTTATTTATTATTATTAATTAATAACAACTAGCTGCTTATTTTTAATAAGAGCCCAGTAAAGCCTAAAGCTTAAGGGCCAAATTAAATAAAATAAATAGTCGAGCTTCAAAATTATTCATGTCATTGTAAATTGAAAAAAGATATTTATTTTATTATTATTAATGAAGGTTATTATATTTTATTCTATTCTATATTGGGGAAGAGGGCGTTTTTGCGGGCATTCGCCCTTGGCCCCTCCTTCCTGCATAAAAAAAATAAAATATAGACCCCCGAAAACCCTCTTCTCAGGAAGGAGTCGCCCACGCAGATACTTTCTTCTAGAAAACATTCTTTCGTCAATGTTCCTCCTACTTTCATGGAGTTTTTCAATATTGTATCGGCACAAACCTGAAGAGATGCATAGTATAAGTTAGGTTAGGTTAGGTTAGATTAGATTAATTTAGTTCAGGTTACGAGAGTGCAACTCACTTCTCTTAAATAGTTGTTATAGTCTATTACTGCTTCGGTTTTAATTCCTAGTTCATGATCACAAAATTTTATGTTGGCGTATTTTTTTGCCCAGCATTAAATAAACATAATAATTTTAGATAATGGAATATGGGTGTCTTGTCTTCGAACCATGTTCCATTGCGCACCGAAACTCTTTTATTACATCCACTTTTTTGGCACCTCCATACGCAATTATTATGTACGATTTTGATTACCACTTTATGTTTTCTACGACATTCCTTTACTTTTGGTATTATGCTCCACTGCTGTGAAAAATGTGCTCCATCTTCTTCTTCTGTCTGCCATCTATTATGCAACTTTATTAAATTAAATTCTTCATCTATCTTTACTGTAATTCAACCAATATCCTAACTGCTTAAGTAAGTGAGCCCTAGCCTAGCAGCTTATGAAAAGGGTATTGTATAGGGTGGCCACAAAGTCCCTATGCATGAAAAACAAGGACAACGTACAGATATGCTGTAATTTCACTGCAAAGGGACTTTGTGGCTACTCTGTATACTTTCGAAACAAGCTATCATATGATTTTTGTGGAAGATATTGCGTTCATTTAGGCTATAGGTGGGTATAATTCACTTTCTGTTTTAGCTAAGTTAGGGTTTGTATATCTTAGTTTTGGTTATTTTCTGCATTTAAGAAAGGCCAAAATTGAACTCTGCGCATAAAATTACCTAAGAAAATATATATATTTTTATTAAAAAATCAGCAGTGAATGAAACCGAGAAGATCCACGCTTTCTAAAGCATTTGGAGCAAGGTAAATTTTATATTAAACATTAATAATAACAATAATAATAATAATAATAATAATAATGGTGCTGGGTGTTGTGGGATTTGGTATCCGGACAACTGTCCCCTGGACAATTACCCCGCGAACAATTGCCCCGGGACAACTGTCCCCCTAGGACAGTTGCCCCCTGGACAATTGCCCTCCCTGGACAATTGCCGCTTCAGACACTTATTTCTTTTTTGACCAACAACTTTATCAACAAACGGATTCATTAGCCATGGGATCCCCTCTAAGTGCCACTTCAGCTAACATCTTCCTTAGCCATCACGAAAATAACTGGCTACTCCATTGCCCCACTCATTATAAACCGCACCTATATAAAAGATACGTTGATGACACCTTTCTCCTTTTCCACAATGCTAACCACGCCCCCCGTTTTTCTTAACTACCTTAATTCCCAACATAAAAACATTAAGTTTCACCAAAGAAGACGAATCCAATAACACCTTACCCTTCCTAGATATTACAATAACTAAACAAAACAACAAATTCAGCACTTCCATATATCGAAAACCTACGTACACAGGCCTAGGTACTAATTTCCTAAGCCACACCCCTTTGCTATATAAAATAAACAGTATTAAAATTTTAATCCACCGCGCCTATCATCTATGCTCTTCGTACTTATCCTTCCACCATGAAATAGAATTCATTCATGATTTCAGCATTAATAACTCCTTCCCAAAACATGTTACAATCTTTAACCAGAAACTTTCTTAATCATATTTACCAACCCCCAACCCCCTCAAAGTTCCCACTGTTAAAAAAGACGTACAATATTTTTCATTTCCCTATTACGACCACATCAGCCACAAAATACTTTCAGAACTCCGTCTCCTACTCACCCCGCTTTACCCCCAAATTAAATTTCATTTTGTCTTCACCAACAACAATAGTATCAAATCTTACCTTAACCATAAAGAAAAAACACCCCAGCCACTTGGTTCGTCCACTATCTACGCTTTTAATTGTGTTCGCTGCAAAGCGAACTATATTGGCAGTACCATTCGCCAATACCAAACAAGAGTGGATGAGCATCGTGGTATTTCTACCAGAACTTCGCAGCCCTTGAACAAACCCTCCAAATCAGCAATAAGGGATCACTGCCACCTTCACAACCACCCGTTACTTCCCTCCAATTTCAAAATCATTAATTCTGCCAACGAACTAATCGACCTCCGCATACTTGAGTCCCTTTATATTCTTAGTATTCAGCCGACCCTCAACGACTACAGTTCCGCTTTCAACCTAAACATCGCCAAATAAACTCTCATATTGAAAAGAAATCCACCATCACTCCGCCTAGCTCCATCTTTCTAATATGGATTTTTTCAACAAGCAACCACCTCCAATCTTCTGTACAATTAGTCTTTCACTACGTTAGCAACCTGGTAAGAACCCCCCCCCCCCCCCACTTAATTCTGATTCACCTTTTAACCGTTTTATATTTTTTTACTTAGTGTCCACACTCTTATACTTTATATTATTTCATTTTTAATCTTTTAATTTTAATTTAATATATATTGTAACCGTGGTCGCACGTTCATTTTAATATATTTTTTGTTTTTGTTTATTATGAAACGTCTGTAAATAAACAATAAACATGTACCATCTTTTCGTTCTCCAATTCTTCGCTATATATATATATATATATATATATATGTGCGTGTGTGTGTGTGTGTGTGTGTGAGCGTGTTGCCTACACTCTTCCCAAGTCATTGCTTGTTGCAGCATCGATGAATGACGTCACTGGTAGTTTGATGTTCTATGAACTAGATCACACCACCAATGACGTCACAGGTGGCCTAACGCTGTCTACCAATGGGAGCGCAAGAACAGTGATATATAATATATATATATATATATATATATATATGATGCAAACCCACAAGGAAAAAGAAAAATTATTCCAAGATCTTTCGTGTATTCAGAAGTACTCCTCGTCAGGGAATGAAGGGTGGAGGCGAAATAACAAAAATATATACAACTACAGTATATACAACTAGGCACAATATATACAATATATACAACTAGGCACTACAATATATACAACTAGGCACTGACCAACATCACCATCAACCACATGATTGCAGGAGATGCAGCACCACCTAAGAAGAAACG
Organism: Bathynomus jamesi; assembly: GCA_023014485.1. NCBI lineage: Eukaryota > Metazoa > Arthropoda > Malacostraca > Isopoda > Cirolanidae > Bathynomus > Bathynomus jamesi. The sequence goes on from JAJOZX010001090.1 coordinate 122,453, forward strand.
TTATCAAAATTCGACAGCCAGAATAGCAACCATCGTACAAAACTTTGAGAACCGACATATGATGGACATTTTGAGAGGAATAGCCTATAACTTGCAATTTTAGTGTGATATATGTCAGTGAGTTTTTAAATACTGAGTATGACTGATCCACAATTTTTTTAGTGTTTTACTAATTACAGATTTGTATTGTTAAAAAATTATGTGTGTGATTTGTGCATTTCGTGTTTATAATTATTATTATGCATAACAAATAAAACAAAGAAATAAAGCATTAATTTGTGTGTATATAATTATTATTATGCATAACAAATAAAACATGAAAATAAAGAGTTAACTTTTATTTTTATTTTCCCCTCTCTATTCAGTCGATTCCATGTTTTATGCTAGGCAATAGGGGGCAATTGTCCGGGGACAGTTTTGGGGGGGCAGTATATATATATATATATATATGAAAATTATTTCACGAAAGTAACACGTGAAAAATATTTATGATGAATAAAACCACGAAGGTAAGGAAACACAAAATGGTGCTCAAGCGCTTTCGTCTAATGACATCCTCAGGAACACTGAAGTACATAAAAGGGTTACAGCCTATATATAGGTTACAGAAAGAAAAAAAGAAAAAAAAAAATATACATATACATATATATATATATACACACACATATATATCTATATATATATATATATATATATATATATACACACATATATATCTATATATATATATATATATATATATATATATATATATATATATATACAATAAACGGAGAAGTAAAAATTAAAGGATTATCAGAGAGGCATACAGATTTGTAAGGAAAAAATATCGATTTTTAGCACAAGATCAAATGAATTATAAAAATACAAATTTATACTGGAAATCTGCCCGGGTTTTAACACTCTGCCTTTTATGGTTAAGTTTCGATGTATGTAAAAATAAAATGAAAATTAAAAGTTAATAAAGTAGCATACAAGTTTACCAAAGATTTAGCGTTCTACCCTTCTTATCTAAATCTGTTTTGAAGGAATTCAAAACAACAGGATCGAGTTGAAAAAGACCTTTGCTTATGTTGAAGTTATTTGAAAGTTGGATAATGGCAGACTCAAGAATATTTCTATTAACAATGTTGCTAGAGTGGAATAAAACTGAAGCATTATTCCAATCAATACAGTGGGATAACTCTGACAAATGGACAAAAAGGGCACTGGACAACTGTCCTGTTCTAACAGAATATTGATGCTGTTTTATACGTGTGTGCAAATCCTTTCCCGTCTGACCTATGTAAAAGGAATCACATTGTTTACACCCAATTTTATAGATAATGCCTGAATTATTGGGAGGGCTATTTTTTACTATGATATTTTTCACAATATTGTTATATGAAAATACTACATTAATATCCAAAAGTTTAAGTACATTAGCAATGCCTAAAAAGCCCGGGAAAAATGGAAGTACTAAAATATTTTTTGACAAAGTACGAGTGTTATTATTGACACGATAGAAAGTTCGTTTTGCCTTGTTGAGACAAGATTCCATAATCGCAGATGGATAACACAGATCACTTCCAATACCGTTGATTTTTTCCAATTCGGCATCGATGTATTCCGGACTGGCGATCCTAAGGGCGCGGAGAAACATTGATGAAACAATGGCCTTCTTAGTTGGGGTGTCATGTCCCGAGTAAAAGTGTACGTAGGACAAATTGTTTGTTGTTTTCCGATAGATACTAAACTTAAAACCTGGGCTTTCCCTATGTACACGCACATCCAAAAATGGGATTGAATTGTCTTGTTCCACTTCTAAAGTAAACTTAATGGAGGGGACTTGATCATTTAACTGAAGGAGGAAGTTATCCAGGTCACGATTCATGGGCCAGATACACAAAATAACGTCGACGTACCGCAACCAAGGGATGCCAACCCCCAGGATTCTCGGAATGTAAGTAATTTCGAAAAACTCCATATAAATATTGGAGAGGAGGGGCGATAAGGGGTTGCCCATGGCCATCCCAAAAACTTGTTGATAATACTCGTTATTGAAAGTGAATTTACAGTCTTTGATGCAAAGCTTAATAAGTTCCAAAACAATGTGTGAAGGTAGTGGCGGGTCATACTTATGTAATTCTTGGGAGAGAAAGTCAAGCATATCGTCAATCGGCACTTTTGTAAACAATAAACAAACGTCAAAACTGATCAATCTATCGTTAGTTTCAGTACGTGCATTATTCAATTTTTCAGTAAGATCCATGGAATTTTTTACATGTGAATCAAAGATAGTTCCGAGAATGGGGGACAAGACTTTGACAAGCCATTTGGAGAGTTTATAAGTAATAGAGCCCACCGAGCTAATAATAGGGCGCATAGGGTTGCCAGGTTTGTGGGTTTTAATAAGACCGTAAAGGTAGGGCAGAGAAGGTGAAGTGGACATGAAAAGCGGAATTAAGTCCTTATGATCTTTGAGAATGCGTTTCAAGCCACTATTAAATGATTTGATGACGTCATCCTGCGGGTTCTTCCTAAGTTTGCTGTATGTGGCGGGGTCCTGGAGAAGCTCGTTCAACTTTCCGATGTAGTCCACTTTGTCCATAATAACTATGGTGTTAGCCTTGTCTGCTTTAGTAATATGGAGCTCCCCATCTTTTTTTAATTGTGAGAGGCTATTGCGAAAACCTTTAGGAAAGTTATCTTCGTAATTACTATTCGCCGCACTATAAACGAGGCCTTTAACTATGTTAAACAAATACTGAAGGAGATTACACTCTTTTTCAAAACACGCGAGACTGTAACAAATTTGTAAAGCCGAAGGTTTTTTAACAATAAAAAAGGACATACCATATCCAAGGGCACTTTTTGCATCGTCACTAATGTTTTTCGAAGAAAGGTTCAAAACACACTTTGAGCTTGCTTTTTTACTCCACTGACTATTTCGAATGAGACTTAATTTTTCGATCCAAAATATTACGAAGTGAAGTAGTTCTCCGACGCAACTCGTTGTAAATTTCATCAAGCAAAGGTTGGATCCACGGTTGGGGAATAACGGTTACAAAATTATGTTTGGCGATGTTTAAATTTTTGAAGGCGGACCACTCATTTTGTCTGGTGACTTCAATATGTTTCTTTAAAATTAATCTGCTGAAGTTGTTGAACGGATGGTCGTCAATTTGTCTGAGGCGAATCGGAAGCAGGGATTTGGGAAGAACTTGCTCCTCTAGACAATTAGTAAGAAACTTTCGTCGGATACGAATTGCATGCCCCTTCATTAATGTAGAAGAAAACACGGACACAAACGGAGACAAGAGAGGGAACAGCAAGCCGAAGCAACGCGTGGTGTTCATTGTATGAAAATTATTTCACGAAAGTAACACGTGAAAAATATTTATGATGAATAAAACCACGAAGGAAAGGAAACACAAAATGGTGATCAAGCGCTTTCGTCTAATGACATCCTCAGGAACACTGAAGTACATAAAAGGATTACAGCCTATATATAGGTTACAGAAAAAAATAAAAAAAATAAAAATAAATAAATAAATAAATATATATATATATATAATATATATATATATATATATATATATATATATATATATGCAATAAACGAAGAAGTAAAAATAAAAATTAAAAATTAAAGGATTATCAGAGAGGCATACAGATTTGTAAGGAAAAAATATCGATTTTTAGCACAAGATCAAATGAATTATAAAAATACAAATTTATACTGGAAATCTGCCCCGGTTTTAACACTGCCTTTTTTGGTTAAATTTCGATGTATATAAAAATAAAATGAAAATTAAAAGTTAATAAAGTTGCATACAAGTTTACCAAAGATTTAGCGTTCTGCCCTTCTTATCTAAATCTGTTTTGAAGGAATTCAAAACAACAGGATCGAGTTGAAAAAGACCTTTGCTTATGTTGAAGTTATTTGAAAGTTGGATAATGGCAGACTCAAGAATATTTCTATTAACAATGTAAATTCACTTTCAATAACGAGTATTATTAACAAGTTTTTGGGATGGCGATGGGCAACCCCTTATCGCCCCTCCTCTCCAATATTTATATGGAGTTTTTCGAAATTACTTACATTCCGAGAATCCTGGGGGTTGGCATCCCTTGGTTGCGGTACGTCGACGATATTTTGTGTATCTGGCCCATGAATCGTGACCTGGATAACTTCCTCCTTCAGTTAAATGATCAAGTCCCCTCCATTAAGTTTATTTTAGAAGTGGAACAAGACAATTCAATCCCATTTTTGGATGTGCGTGTACATAGGGAAAGCCCAGGTTTTAAGTTTAGTATCTATCGGAAAACAACAAACAATTTGTCCTACGTACACTTTTACTCGGGACATGACACCCCCACTAAGAAGGCCATTTTTCATCAATGTTTCTCCGCGACCTTAGGATCGCCAGTCCGGAATACGTCGATGCCGAATTGGAAAAAATCAACGGTATTGGAAGTGATCTGTGTTATCCATCTTCGTTTATGGAATCTTGTCTCAACAAGGCAAAACGAACTTTCTATCGTGTCAATAATAACACTCGTACTTTGTCAAATAATATTTTAGTACTTCCATTTTTCCCGGGCTTTTTAGGCATTGCTAATGTACTTAAACTTTTGAATATTAATGTAGTATTTTCATATAACAATATTGTGAAAAATATCATTGTAAAAAATAGCCCCCCTAATAATTCAGGCATTATCTATAAAATTGGGTGTAAACAATGTGATTCCTTTTACATAGGTCAGACGGGAAAGGATTTGCACACACGTATAAAACAGCATCAATATTCCGTTAGAACAGGACAGTTGTCCAGTGCCTTTTTTGTCCATTTGTCAGAGTTATCCCACTGTATTGATTGGAATAATGCTTCAGTTTTATTCCACTCTAGCAACATTGTTAATAGAAATATTCTTGAGTCTGCCATTATCCAACTTTCAAATAACTTCAACATAAGGAAAGGTCTTTTTCAACTCGATCCTGTTGTTTTGAATTCCTTCAAAACAGATTTAGATAAGAAGGGTAGAACGCTAAATCTTTGGTAAAC